>VMDO01004731.1:0-98411 GCA_007922755.1 Pedetes capensis
ATAACGCAGGTTGTTAATGAGTCTTCCTCCAATCTTGATGCCGCGTTCTTCCTCATAAAGTCCAGCTTCTCAGATTATTTGCTCAGTGTATAAATTGAAGAGATAGGGTGAAAGTATACAGCCCTGACGCACACCTTTCTCAACTTTAAACCACTCAGTGTTTCCTTGTTCTATTCGAACAACTGCCTCCTGGTTCATGAAATACATGTCAGAATGATAGGCATTAAGTTGTACATTAAAAATTTCCAATAAAAATGTATATCACTTGTCATTAATTTCTGCATTTGATAAGTTCATAAATGGTTAGTTTACATTATAGCCTAATTTTCATCCTACCCTCTCTACACATGCCCTAAGCTTGGATTAGTGGAAAAACCATTTGTGATGAAATCTTTCTAGTAGTCTCAAATAATGAAATACCTTGGAATGGATTCAACGTGAACCAAAAATGTTGAATTCCATAGTTGATCATATTTCAGTAAGCTTCAGAATCATTGTTAGTCTATGGCATGGACAATTTGTCTACATTTGAATATATATTTTCCACTTTATTGGCAGCAATGTAAAAATATATAGTCATAGAATAAAATCAAAACCGTTACCATTTCTGCTTCTTCAGATCTGTAAGTATACAGTAGTTGAAAGGTGGATTGAAGAGGTTAAGTGATGTTCTCGCAGATTCACTATGATGTGTAAGATAAAGGAGAACCATTAAATTGTATATCTGATTTATGGGGAAACAGAAATGGGCCCTATAGATTGTCAACTACTGGGTGAAATATAAATGAACTCTAGTAATGGATTTGTGCTAATCATTCTATTGTTTGTCTGAACCTTAGCAGTAAGGTCGTTTGCTCAGTAGTGGCTCAGTGGTTTATTTGTTTTCATGGCATTTGAGAGACTGTTTTCATAATCAATGTTTAAATTATGTTAATTAGTAGCTCCCACACCCTGTTTAAGAGAAGGCCTTTGGTGACAGGACACAAAGCTCTGGCAGCATGCCAAACTTAAGAACTTTCATATAATGTCAACAGTGTTGAAGAAGGTAGAGGGAGGCAGAAAAACACAGGTGTGCTGATGTGATCAGATAATCAAAGAGAAGCTACTCATGGCCGTTCTCTAATGGGATCTGTTGGACATCAGAGATTGACTCACTGATGGGGGGATGTATCCATGGGGCTAGAGATCTTATTTCCACAGTAGTGTTGGACAGAGCCATTGGTCCAGTTGTTTTTTCAAAGGGAAGGCACCTTTTCTCTATTCTCTCTAATTGTTGTTAGGTGCCGGTGAGTAGGTATCTGACTCATAGCGACCCTATGTACAACAGGCGAAACACTATTGTCAGTGCTTCTCTGCTGTTCATAGGGTTTTCAATGGAGGGTTGATTTGGGGAATGGATTGCTGGGTCCTTCTCGCAAGCCTCCAGCACCTCGTGTTCCCAGGCAGTCTCCCATCCAAGTACTAACCAGGCCCAACCCTGCTTAGCTTCTGAGATCTGAGGGGATCGAATGCCACAGGTCTATGGCTGCAGACATTTCTCTCTAATAGTACTTTCTATTTCTTAGCTTTAAAATATTCCTGGTCGCAGACAATCCATTTATAAGGAAACCCCTTCTCGCTGACTACACTTGGTGACTAAACTTTCAATGTGTGGCTTGTACCATTTTCCTAATAACATGCCTCAGCAACTGGACATTATATGCCATGAAAACAAACCACTGAGCCACTACTGAGCAAGTTTTTGGAATAAAAAGAGAGAAACATGACCTTTCTTCTGATTCAAGTTATTTATTAACCACAGAAGTATAGAAAAGATTAAGAAGCAATGACCTTGTTACATCTTTGAGTTGTTGTTGTTGGAGTTCAACTCATAGTGACCCTATGTACTGTAGAAGGAAACACTCCCTGATTCTGTGGTAGGCACATGATTTCTTTTATGTTTAAGCCCATTGTTGCAGACACAGTGTTGATCCATGTCTTTGAGGGTTTTCCTTTTTTTTGTTAACCTCACACTCTCCCAAACATGATATCCTTCGCCAAGGATTGGTCCCTCCTGAGTACATATCCAAAATACAACAGACACAGTCTAGCCATCCTTGCTTCCAAGGAGCACTCTGGTTGCACTTCTTCTAGGACAGATATGTTAGTTCTTTTGGCAGTCCATGGTAAATTCAATAGTCATCTCCAGCACCATAATTCAAAACGATCAATTCTTCTCCTGTCTCCCTTGTTCATCTTTGAATAGATATTAGAAAACTGTGTTTATATCTTTTAAACTGAAAGATAGCTGAAATATTGCTTTGGAGGTAGATAGATCCAGACTTAAATTCTAGCTCTATTGCTTTCAAATGTCTTTGGGAAATTTTGAATTTTTCTTGGTAAAATAGGGGCACACCATGATAAATACTTCTTTGAGTAATAATTTTCTACATTAGGGACATAAATGTAATTATATGCTTGGCTTATAATGGGTATCTAATAATTGTTAATTCCAAGATAGGATTTGAGGGCTATTATGGTGTCAAGAATTTAATTTAAAAAACTTCTGCCAAAAAAAGAAATATATATATATATATATATATATATATATATATATATATATGTATGTATGTATGTATGTATGTATCAAGCAGCCCATGTGACACAGGTAGGTATTACTAAATTTGAATTGTGTACTACATTTTACTGTCCTAATCAGAAACTTAGTTTTTAGAGGTGCTCAGATGAGGTCTTTTCAGAAGGTCCACATTCTTCATGTGCCCACTCTAAGTCTTTTTGGTCATATTGTATTTCATTAGTCTCAGATATGAATTTTAACTGGTGAAATTTGTGGCTCATTAAAATGACATAATGTTCTTTAAAAATAAGTTTTCATTGGTGAAATGAGTAATACTCTTGATA
Organism: Pedetes capensis; assembly: GCA_007922755.1. NCBI lineage: Eukaryota > Metazoa > Chordata > Mammalia > Rodentia > Pedetidae > Pedetes > Pedetes capensis. The sequence continues at coordinate 2,902 of VMDO01004731.1, forward strand.
TGTGCAATGGAAGGAATAATTTACAGATATTCTCTACCCTTCTCTAAACCGGAATTAAGTAACCGATAGCCCCTTTGTAGCCTGTAGCTCTGTCTTATGTGTTGTCATTAGTGACAACATTGATTTGCGGAGCCATGAAATGCTGCTTCTAGAATATTCATCCATCTGCCTCTTTGACTCATTGGTGAGTCTTTCGTATGCATACTCAAAAGCTATAGAATTAGGGCTTTGTGGAACTTATAGATTGCACTGACTATTCTGTGCTTGCTTGCTAGAAAAATGTTTGTTTAAAATATGTCAGCATATATGAGAGAATTTCACCAGAAACTTGTTCATATTGTAGGGAATATGGCTACAATTATATATAGTGTCTCAAATTCTTTATCCAAAAGGTCATCTTGCATATGACAATATTGGATTAGGCCAGCGTCCAACAAGAACCAAAGTAAAGCCTTTGGTCTGGACAGAGGAAATGGAAAAGTAAAACCAGGTCCATGGTGCAGTGATAAGCAAGGAGGGCACAGCTAATGAGGTCAAAAGGGTGAAAGTCCATAAATGAAGACAAACAGGAGTCAGGAGAACTGATAAATCTGAAATGGCAGGGGAAACCAAGCAGGTAAACAGGCTCCAAAGGGACTCGTAATCTAAGGCAAACATTTGCCTCAGCCAGGGATACAGTTCCTGTGTGGGTAATATCCATCTTTGTATACCTCTAGGTAAAGGTAAGTGAAGTAGAGAAAAGAGAAAGACAACTATTGGAAGGGAGACTTGGTCTATCGTGCAAATCCCTCTGTCCCTTCCTGATATGGCTTCCTATCTTCTTTCAAACTTACCTTGAGAATGTGGGCAGACTAAAGCTGCTGGAAATGTGCAATGGAAAAACACCTTTGGAAGGCAGCTTAGCCATTTTCTTAAGGTGAAACATACACTTAGCATATCACTCAGCAGTCTCACTTCTTGGCATTTATCCAAGAGGAATGGAAGCATCCATGCATATAAAAAGTTTCATATGAACAATTGCAGCATTTTTATTCATAATAGTCCAAAACAGAATAACCCCCAAAGCCATCAGTTGATGAATGGTTGTATAAATTCTGAAACATACACACAATGGACTCCTACCAGCAATGACAGGAACAAACTATTCCAATGACATACACACAAGGCATTTTATTTTTCTCTGGATACCAATCCCTTAAGAGTTGCAAACTAAGCAATATTTATAATTTGTGATAGCTTCTTTCCATTAAAAAATAATACTAGCTTTCTCTCCTTGATAAATAACTGGAGCAAAAGTCTTCCAAAATAGAAGCTGCCACTTCAAATTTTAGCTTAGGAATGGAATTTTCTTTGTGAACTCAAGCTTGCTGCATATAAAACCAAGAAAACACAGAAGGGAAGGAGACTCTTTTGGGGATTTGTAATGGAACCCTTAAACTTGTATGAATCTCTTTATACATACGGGAGCCTGTCAGGAGAAATACTATATCCAAGACCAAGAACACAGTCCCTTGGTATTTGAAAGATGAAATTTGTAAATAGGCTAGTAATCAGTGGAAAGGTTTTCTATTTAGGATTTAGTCAGAGGATGGTTGATTGCCAAGAATTTAAAAGAAAGCCATTTGTTTCTCTGTGTATAGGCCTTTATGTCAACAAGTGACACATGTGTCACAATAATCCCCAATACAACTGAGCAGAAGGGTGTTCTTTAAAGTTATTGGTGAAGTTTCTCTATGAACTAACTAACTTTAGTTTGTGTTCTTATAGTGAAAATTCACTTGTTTTATTTCCTAAAATTCCCTTCCTATCTGAAGGGTGGAAAGAGGTTATACAAAATTACCAGTGAGAACAATATCTAGAAATGGAGTAAGATTTTAATATAATATAAAAGATATAAAATTAATAAGTTGCACTTTGTATATGAGCAAAGATCTCAGCCCCATCCTCAGGATTTGATGTATATACAGAGGCTTTGTTTAACCACTAAGCAATTTTACAGAGATGTCCAATAGGGTGCATTCATAGAAATTGATATATCACCTATGTTAGGTAGTATTCTCCAGAAGAAGAGAAATAATAAGGTGATCTATCTCTATTTATGCCTAAAGGATTTATTTTAAGACATTGACAACTTAATTGTAGAGGCTGACGTTTCCCATGATCTGCTGTCTGCACATAGTGACCCAGGAGAAGCCAGTGATTTAGTTCGAAGTCCTGAGAGCTGAGGAGCTGATTGTGTCAATTGCAGTCTGATCCTGCATCCCTGAGAGCCAAGAATGCCATGGAAAGGAAACTCTCCCGGCACAAGCATCAAGCAGAGAGAAAAGTAGGCTTCCTCCTCCTTTTGTTCAATTCCTATCCTCAATGAATTGGCTGGTGCTCACCCATGTCAGGAAGGGCTGTCTGCTTTACTCAGCACACCAACTCAAAAGCTAATATCTTCTGGTAACATTCTTATACACACACCTAGAAATAATGCTTAACTAGATATCTGGGCATCCTGTGGCCCAGTCAAGAGTACATGTAAAATTAACCATCCTCGTACATTGTTTTAGCCTGCCAATTGCCTACTGTCATTCTCATGGGACAAAATCTGGGGGGGTTGAAAGGGAGAAAATCAGACATTAGAAACAAAGAGTCAGATATACTTGACCTTTCAGAGGACATTAGGAATGCCCAAGGTGAAATTACAGAGGCAGATATTTTGGTAAAAATTAGTGCTTTCTTAAGAAGGGAAAAAGATAAGCCATGGTCTTGCAGAAAATATTTGTAAAACATAAACCTCCTAGAGGATTTGTGTGCAAAATATACAAAGAAATCTGAAAACTCAAAAAAAAAATTAAAAATTGGTTAAAGATCTGAACAAAACCTCATCAAAGAAGATACATAGATGTAAAAAAAAAAAAAAAGCATGTGAAAGATGCTCAATAACATTCAGGAATTGCAAGGTGAAACAACCCTGAGCAAGTAGTGTGATACACACCTGTAATCCCAGCAACTGAGGAGTCAAATGCAGGAAGATCACAAATTTAAGGCCAGAGGCAGCCTGCATCACTTCATGAACCTCTTTCTCAAGATATAAATAGGGGCTGAGAGTGCAGCTCAGTTGTAGAGCACTAGCAAAGTATGTGCAAGGTCCTGTGTTCAACTCTCAAGAAAAAAGGAAAGAATAAAGAAAGAAATAAAGAAAAAAAGAAAGAAAGAAAGAAAGAAGAAAGAGAGAGAGATAGAGAGAGAGAGAGAGAGAAGGAAAGGAAAGGAAAGAAGGAAGGAAGAAGGAAAAAGGGTGGGAGGAAAGAAGGACAAAAGAAAGAAGAGAAAGAAGGAACGAAGGAACCTATGTAACTATTATTGTTGTCGTTAGGTACCATCGAGTCGGTATCCGACTCATGGTGACCCTATGACTCATGGTGACCCTACGTACAACAAGCGAAACACTTTATGAATAGCTTCTCTGCTACTCATAGGGTTTTCAATAGCACATTGATTTTTGGGAGTGAGTTGCTGGGTCTGTCTCCCAAGCCTACAGTATCTGGCATTACCAGGTGGTCTCCCATCCAAGTATTTTTTTTTATTAGAAATTTTTAATGTACATCATAATGTGATTCATTTTGACATGCTTTTCATTGTGACAATTTTCATATATGCAATTTGATAAACATTCATATAGGTTACCCCTTACCCTCCCCTATGTTTCCCCCCTCCCCCCCTTCCCATCTAAGTTTCCCATCCAAGTCTTATCTATCTTTTACTATGTAGTATTTTTCTATATATCCTTGGGTTCCATTTCTGTTTAAGATAGAAACTTGCTTAGCTTCCGAGATCTGATGGGATCAGTTGCCACAGGGATGCTGATAACATCACATGTTGGTGAGGATATGGAGAAAAAGGAGCTCATATTAGCTGATGAGAATATAAAAGTCACTTTTGGAAGATAATTTGGCAATATCTTATTAACATAAGCTTACCATATTATCCAGTAATCATGCTCCTATGTAGTTACCCAAAGGAGTTGAAACCTTATGTCCACACAACAAACTGGACACATGTTTATAGCAGCTTTATTCATTATTGTCAAAACTGGAAGCAACCAAAATGTTCTTCAATAAGTCAATGGATAAACAAAATATGATACACATATGAAATGAAATATTATTCACTGATTAAAAAGAAATGAACTATCAAGACATAAAAATACATAGATGAATCTTTAACTTATATTGCTGAATGAAGAAGCCAATCAAAAAGGCTACATATTAGCCAGCCACCACGGTGCATATCTGTAATCCAAGCAATTCAGGAGCCTGAGGCAAGAGAATCATGAGTTTGAAGCTAGAGGCAAACTGCACAAATTAGTGAGACCCTGTTTCAAAATTGAATATAGGAAAGGGGCTGGGGAGGCAGCTCTGTGTTAGAGTGCTTGCCTAGCATGTGTGAGGCCTTGGGTGCAACCCCCAGAGAGGAGTACTATGGGGGAAAAAAGGCTACATATGTATGAATTCAAACTATAGGGCAATCCAGAAAAGATGAAACCATGGAAATAGTTTAAAAAAATCAGTGGTTGTCAAGATATATTAGAGAAAGAGAGAGAGAAAGATGAATGGATGGATCACAGAGGACTTTTAGAATTGTGAAACTACCCTAAAATAATCTAATAGTGGGAACATGATATTTTGTGTTTACCAAAACCCATGGAATTGCACAACATGAAGATTGAACCCTAATGTGAACTATGGACTTGTTAATAATAATATATTAATATTGACTCATAGATTATAGTAAATAAACTATACAAAAACTAAGTGTTAATAGGGAGAATAAATGTATGCTGGAAGAGATGTAGATGGAGTCTCTGTACTTTCTATATGATTTTTCTGCAAATCTAAAACCACTCTAAAAAATAAATGATATAAATGGAGACTGTTGGCTTCTAGGGCTGTTAATATTCCTAACCAACTAGGAAGCACTGAGGTTTAGCTCAGTTGGTAGAATGCTGCTGTGGGGCCCTGGGTTTGATACCTAACACCCCCAAAATGGGAGAAGGACTTGGCAACCCACTCCTGAAACAATCTGCTATTGAAAACCTATGGATAGCAGAGAAGCACTGACATACTGCTTGGCATGACACAGTGTCCGGGAGTGTTTCATCTGTTGTACATAGGGTCACTATAAGTTGGACTCGCTGCGAGGGCACCTAACGACAACAAACATAAACAACTCAGTTAATAGAGTGCTGCTATGGGCTCCCTGAGGCCCTAGTTTCCATGCCCAGCACCATAAAAATGGGAGAAGGACCTGGCAGCCCACTCCTGAAAAACTCAGGCTTGGAAAACCCTATGAGTAGCAGAGAAGCACTGACATAGTACCAGGTACGGCACAGTATCAGGTCAGGTAATGATTCGTTCTGTTGTAAGTAGGGTTGCTATAAGTTAGACTCAACTCAAGGGCGCCTAACAACAGCAAACCAACTAGGAAAAGAATCTTTATATTGCCTTCCCTCTTTATATTGGTCTTTATATTAGATCCCACACTTCCTTCCTCCAGTAGCTGACTGTGACGCATGTGAAATGCTGTTCCCAGGCCCCCGGCGTCTTCTGGGTGGCTCCACCATCCAGGGCGCTTTCCCTTTCTCCAGTAAGGTGATGACATTCGGTCTCCGAAAGGAAAGACCGAGCGAGACCAGGTTCCGGTAGTTCTCCACCATGACATCTTCATACAAATCCTTCTGGATGGGGCTCAGCCATTCCCACTCCTCCTGGGAGAAGTAGATGGCCAAGTCCCCAAATGTCACTGGTGCCTTGGACTTGGGTTTCCCTCGTGCAGCGGGCATCCTCTCCCCTCCCTTGGGGGTCCAGATTCAGAGGGGGCAGAGGGCTAGCAGGAAGGGCTGCCTCCTCGCAGCTTTCACTCCCGCCCTCGCCTATCCCACTGCCTCAGCTGCGCAAGAACCGCGAGACCCTAGCACCTGCCCACTTGCCCCGGGACCCCCGCAAGGAGGGGAGTCCAATATAAAGGGGGGCTCTTCAGTTCATAATATCTAACATTTTTTATTCACTCAACATCTCTTACTGAGTGGCAGTATTGCCAAGCACTGTTCTAGGTCCTAGAGCCACAGTAGTAAACAAAATGGATCAAATTCCTGCCCTCATGGGGCTTATATTTTGTGGAGGAAGAGGATATGTGAACAAATCGTTAGAATTATTTGCTATTGATAACCAACGTAAAGAAAATTAACCAGTAAATAAGTGGTAATTGAATAGATAGGGATGAGGCCAGGTGAGTTTCTTGAGAAGGTGCCTTTCGAACAGAGCCTTGAAGGATAAGAAGTGTACTAGGCAGAACATCAAGTCTCAAGCCCTAAGGTGAGGATGTATTTAGTGTGCCCGAGGCTTCAGAAAGACAATTAGTGTCACCAAACATGGCAACTGAGGGGCTAGGTGAGGAACATGAAGTTTCAACAGTAGGCCAGCAGCAGAACTTATGGCCACTTGTTTCCTTTATTTTTATTTTTTTAATTTTTATTTATTTATTTATTTATTTTTATTAAGGTTTCTGGAAGATGGAATTCTTTCCAAAGTTCTTTGTGGATGATGTTTGGAATTCAGTATACAGACCCACTCATCTTGGTGGGTCTTCACTATTTATCTATTTTTTTATTTGTTTTCAGCTGGTACTTATTTCATAGCCCCAAAAATAATTTAATAAGAACTAGTAATTATTACAAGTAAGATCGTGCTGAATTTTTCCTAATAGGCAATAATTAAATGGTTCATAATCATGAAATGTTATTAACATGATAACTTGTTGTTATTGGGTGCTGTGAAGTTTGGTCCAACTTCTAGGGACCCCATGTACAACAGAAAGAAATACCACCTGACACTGTGCGTGCCTGACTGTATTGTCAATGCTTCTCTGCTATTCATAGGATTTTCAATGTGGATTGTTTTGAGAGTGGGCTGCCAGGTCCTTCTCCCTAGGCTACAGCACCTGGTGTTCCCAGGTGGTCTCCCATCAAAGACTAACCAGGCCAACCCTGCTTAGCTTCGGCGGTCAGGCAGGATCAGATGCTAGGATGATATGACTGTAGGCAACATGATAAAAAAGACATAAGAAACCATACACCTCAGATTTAATAGAAGTTAACCATTTTTTTTTGTCATTTTGGTATAGAATTTTTCTTTTTAAAATTTAGTTATTATAGAATATAGTTAAAGATGATCTCCATTTCTTTCCTGTTCTCCTGAAGTTGGTGGGTACCATTTCTACACATATTTTAAACATTTTTCTCTATATGTTCATATCCATAAGTAATACATGGTATTGCTCCATATAGTTTAAAAATGTGCATAGTGTCATACTATATATATATATATATATATATATATATATATATATATATGTATGTATATATAATATATATATATATATTTTTTTGTAACTCTGTATTTTTTATTCAAAGTTGTTTGAAGTGATTTGTATAAGTGAAGCAGTGGTAATGACTGAATGTTGACATAAGGTGTTCCATAGTAAGAATATGCTTCAGTTTATTTATTTCTTCTCCTTCTGATTGGCAATTTCACTCTTAGAAACAGTGTCACAATGAAATTCCCTTGTGCATTTTTCTATCTAGTTATGTGAAAGAGTTTCTCTAAGGCATATAACTAGATATGGGTCATAAAGAATATGCATGTTTAATTTCCTTAGGTAGAATAGAAACTTCCAGTTGCCAACCTTAAAACTCATGCTTTCTGGACTTTGAGTTGGACACATGACAATCTAGAATAGAGACATTTTCACTCTCCTGCCTGTTAAATGTGATCATTTAACTAAATTTTAGTCAGTAATACCTAACTGGAAATGGATGGCAATTTTTAGAATATTGCCTTAAAATATGTTGTTTGTTGTTAGGTGCCTTTGAGTTGAAGTCCGACTCATAGTGACGCTATCTACAACAGAACAAAACACTCCCCAACACTGTGCTATGCCTGGCACTCTTGTCAGTGCTTCTCTGCTATACAGTGTTTCGGGAGTGGGTTGCCAGGTCCTTCTCCCTAGCCTGCAGCTCCTGGTGTTCCCAGGCAGTCTCCCATCCAAGGGCTAACCAGGTTGACCCTGCTTAGTTTCTGAAATTGGGTGGGATTTGATGCCAGGGTGGCATGGTTGCAGATGCCTTAAAATACGTTGTTTTTGTTAGGTGGCATTGAGTCCGTATCCAACTCATAGCGACCCTCATAGGGTTTTCGATGGCTGACTGTTTCGGGATTGCCTTGGGAGTGGATTGCCAGGTCCTTCTCCCATTTTTTCAGTGTGGGAATTGAACTTGGGACCTCATAGACTGCAGCGCAGTGCTCTACCAACTGAGCTAAATCCCAGCCCTGCCTTAAAATATAGCTGGTGTATATCCTTTGTCCATTCTCTTTCTTTGCTCCTTGCCTTTTTCTTGGTATCTGAAATGAATATGTGATGACTAGAGGTCAAGGAATCCCCTTAGGCTGTGAGGATAAGGGCTCCATTGCACAGACATCAGGACTGGGAGAAACCTGGGCACCTTCCTGGAGCTACTTTACCAGCATCAGACTTCATTCTCTGAGGTTTTATTGGAGAAATAGGAGCCTATTTTGTGAATAAGGACCTATTGTTTTTGGTTTTCTATGACAGACAACCACCCTTGATCTTAACTGATAGAGTAATACTCTAGATTAGTTTTCAGACTGCTATAACTATGCTTTGAATGTGTCCCTCAAATTTCATGTTTTTGAATCCTCAAATTTGTTATGACAACAGAAAATATGTAAAGCATGTGAACTTTTAATATTCCCACCAGCAATGAATGATATTATAATTATCATATAATTGTTCAAAGCATTTTTGTAACTATGTCACTTTTATTCTCACATACCATGTAAGAAAGAAAAAGAAGTACAGTAACTTCTCTATTCTGTAGCCCAGAGAGGTGGAACCCAGGGAGATTCAATGACTTGACCAAGGCCCCAGTAATTCTGTTCTTGTAAAGGTAAAAGTTATTCTGGTAAAGGAAAACTATGGTGTGTCATAAACCAATGCTGTGAGGTATGGGTTCTGAGAGAGAATCTCTTGAATGTGTCTAGTTACTCTGATAAATCCTAAATGTTCTCCCTACTAATTCATGTAACATTGTGATAAAAGTTTATCTTCAGCTGTCCTATGGCAATGCAGGAGCATATCGAGTTGCACATTAGAATGCTTTCCTTAAGATTTGCTTGGACTAGGGAGAGTCATGCTAAATGAGGAAGCTAATTGGTTTACAGGGAGGGAGAAGGACACATTCACCAGAGGGCACCAGCCAATTGCCTGGTCTTGTAGTGCTGCTTGGCAGACAGTTTGTAGATTGATGTTGGCATCAGATCTGAAAAAGTCACTGATCTCCATGCACAGCTGGAGGGCACTGTGCTGAAGAAGCAGAATTTCAAAAGGAGGAAGAAGCTGAGACCTAACTCTATTTTAAATTCTTTCTTTCTCCCTTTCTTTCTTCCTTTCTTTCTTTCTTTCTTTCTTTCTTTCTTTCTTTCTTTCTTCTTTCTATCTCTCGCTCTCCTTTCTTTTTCTTTCTTCTTTCTTCTTTCTTTCTTTCTCTCAATATGAGAATGACTTAGAGAAAATGGAATGGTGTCAGATAAATGTAATGGTATTAGAACTACTCGGGCTACAAAACAGGGAGGGGTGGGAAGCCATGCTAAGGAACCTCCTGAAGACAGAAGCAAGGTTCCTAGGAAATGTCCAGAAATGGTTCTTGACTGGCACTTGAAGTGGCCTAAAAATGTGCTTTGACTGCTGCCTCTAGAAGGCTCTGAAAGCACATCTCAGTGTAGGTATGCACCTGAGGACACTTGGGGGTTTGGTTGCTGTCAAGTCTGAGGAACCCCATCTCCTGACATGAAGATGGTTGCCACTATCACCTTTTTTAAATCACCTCTGATATTCATGTGCAAAGGGAACTTGAGTAGAGAAATGTGTTTGGTACAGATGTATAAAAGGAAGGGACTATGAAGAAAAGAGAAACAGACAATTCTGTATATTTTGGATTGCTATAAACTGAACTCCAAGTCAAGTGATTTTAAGGATAGTCTATTTAAAATATCTCCTCTATTTTCAGCTATTATTGGAAATTAAACTGCTAAATTTTAAATCTATTTTCAGCATCACTAAAACTTTTAAGGAGATGTGAATAACCTGTATAAATCAAGCTCACTGTGCTACAGGATACAATTCAGTTCATATATGCCCAACAAATGCCAACAAATTTTCTAATACAGAATTTAACTAGCTGAGTTTGATGTGGGAAGACAACACATACACTTAATAAAAATTTAAAATCCAGGCCTTAGGGCTCAACAAAATTCAGTTTCTGCCCACTGAATTTCTCATTGCAAATAATATACTATGTTGAAAATAGAACCTTCAAGGTACTGGAATTTCTATGGAAATTAGATAGAAGGCTGTTGCTCTATCTAATCAACTGATATGAAATTCTTAGCTCCAGTTGACCCAGAAAGGCTGTTTTTATCTGATTCTGCTGCCCCCTACTGATGGGGATGCCACATGGAATGACGGGATTGTATAGTGAGAAGCATCCTTATGCTATTGCTGTACCTGCTGGACAGGGACTCTGGACATATAATGTCCACTTCCTGTGTTGCCTCTGACTAGTTCTGAAATCTTGACTGACCTTTTGGCCTTTTCAATCTTTTCTAGTATAAAATAGGGAATGGAAGGTGCTCTCTAATATCTGGTCCAGCTTTAATGGTCTGATTATCTCACAGTTGACTGATTGGGATTGTGCCTGACAATAACAACACACACTGTGGTAAAGATTTGGAGTGCTTAGCCAAATCTGGCTCTTCTTCACTCCTTCCTGGATCCCCTTCAGCTAAGTAGGGTCATGTGACTCGTTCTAGTCAATGGACCATAAGTGTAATGTCACTCCAGACCAAAGAGTTAGAGAGTGTGAGTTTTCCATTGTTTCTGTTCTGCTGCCCTGGTAACACTGCAAGCTAAATGTTGGGATAGCAGAGCCACAAGGTGGAAATGATGGGGACCTAGAAACTTGGAAGAATGTTGCTGCCCAGAAACCTGTTGGATTTCAAAAAACTTGAGAGAGTCAGAAATAAACCTGAGTAACTGAGGTTTTGAGAGTTAGTGATCTTACATGGTCCATATAAAATAAAACTATACCATTGCTGTAGACGGAAGTTGCTCAGCCAGAAGACTTATTTATACCCATGTAACAAATGAATAATTACTCACAAGTAAAGTCACAGAATACATAACAAAGAGAGCAAGTGTCCCCATGTACACCACAAAAAGAAAGCATGAGGAAGAAACATAGAGCTAGTGGTGTTTAAGAGAGTACATAGCAATCACTTGATAAAATGCTTATTTAATGAAGGAATAATATGAAGTTTCCCCACCTGTGTGTTTAGATGGTAAAAGGGGATGTGAGTGTGAACTCACAGAGAGCATCTTTGTCTCCTGAGCTCTACAGCACATGGTAGTGTTCAAGATGTGTTTATAGAATTCAGACTGAGTGAACACTAAGTATGGTGAGGCATATGGTTGACTTTAAAACTGACAATATAGAAATGGATATTGGTCTCTTTCCTCACTCATCAACTCTACTTTAAAAATAGAAAATATCTAAAATCTATACATGAATATGGGAGAAGGACCTGGCAACCCCCTCCCAAAAATCACTCTGCCATTGAAAACCCTATGAACAGCAGAGAAGCACTGACAAGCGTGTTTCCCCTGTTGTACAGAGGGTCGCTATGAGTCGGATATGACTCGACAGTACCTAACAACAATAACAACAACATACATGAATATGACTGCTATTCACACTTCCATCCATTTAGTAAATATTTATTGCAGATCTGCTTTGCTCAAAGTACTATGATAAACACTAAGGATGTAGGACTGCATAAGTCCTCATAGAGTTTACATTCTGGGGTATGGAGGCTGGTTAGGGGCAGGGACAAAGGAGTTGCAGACACTAAAAAGTCATTTAAATAAAATTATGGTATAACCAAGGAGAATTATGGATTGTGTTTGTCAGGTGTCATTGCTGTGACAGAAAAACCAACCCAAACAAACTTATGAGGTTTATTGGGAGCTCACAGTTAAAGAATCAACCCATAAGTGTGGCAAGACAGACATGGCAGTGGCCGCAGAAGGGACTGTGGTTGATGATCTCATGGCATGGTGGACCAGGAACAGAGAAAGAGCTGGGCTGTGAGTCTAGGGTAAAAACTGCCACAGTCCCTGTCAGTCCTCCCACCCCCAGTGACATCACTTCCACTAACACCTGCCTCACATGTTCTGGGACCTCCACAAATGGTGCCACCAGCTGAGGACCAAACATTAAAGCTCTGGGGGGGACACATTATATTCAAACTGTGACACAGGTGCTTTGAGAGACAATGACTAGGAAATTCAACCTACCTGGTAGTCAAAGAGGCTTTCAGATTTAATACAACTCATGGTTCTTACTATGGTAACTGGGTAACTGAAAAAGTTGGCTGGATATTTCAGCCCACATGTGGAATCTTGTGACTATAGCATTGCTTCCAGCTATTGTGGTTGCCACACTGTGAACACGCATGATGTATTTCCAGTATTGCTGAATTTTGATGTGGCCACATTAGTCAAGTACACTAAATGTTGCATGACTCTAGCTTTGGGAAATGCACGGAAGTGGAGATGGGATTCTGTTCTTCTGTATACCAAGATTTCCATAAGGCTTTGACACTTTGTGACCTGTAGTTCCTCCTTATAAAGGAGACACTGATTTATACATGAGGAAGCTGAGGCACAGAGGGGTAAACAAACCCAAAGTCACAGTTAATATATTCCAAAGGCAGAATTTGAACTCAATCTTGTGCCTAAGTGTAGGAATTTACCTCTTGCTTTACACTATTCTACCTCTCTATATGCTGCACACTATCAGAATATGGTCATCTAGCTTGGGGATCAAGTTTTGAGGCTAGCAGATTGGTGAAAACCACCATACACAAAATGAATTTGGAAGATCAAGCAGGTTCCTTAATAAACCAATGTGCATTTTTCCTGGTAGCATGGAAGAGGTTTCTGCTTATTTGTCTGCAACTGATAAAGTGATCAATTCAAGTTTGGGGTCATGTTGTTAGAAATGTGTACATCTATAGACACTAGAATCACCTAAGGTTTGATGAGATAGTCATTTGAGAAGCAGAATGGTGCTGAAGTTGACCAACTACATGTGGCTTCTCTGATAGAAGGCAGGAGGAATAACTTGTACTTTTAATAGTTTTTCTCTCCATTTGTCTCATTTTCTTTTTCTAACCTACATAATTAAATCCTAAGAGACTAAGTCTGCAGCCATAGCACCTTCGCATCTGATCCCACCTGATATTGGAAGCTAAGCATGTTCAGCCTGATTAGTCCTTGGATGGGAGACCACCTGGGAATAACAGGTGCTGCAGGCTAGGGAGAAGGGCCTCGTGGCCCACTCCTAAAATAATCTGCCATTGAAAACCCTATGAATAGCAGAGAAGCACTGACAATAGTGTCGGGCATGGCATAGTGTCAGGGAGTGTTTTGTTCTGTTGTACATAGGGTCACTGTGACTCTACAGCCCCTAACAACAACAACAGCAACAAAGGAGGTAAGATTGTATTTTGATTCATCTATTTGCTACACTGGGGCTGGGATCTATCTCAGTTGGTAGAGCACTGCTCTGCAGTCTCTGAAGTCCTAGGTTTGATTCCCAGCACTGCAAAAATGGGAGAAGGACATGGCAATCCACTCTGGAGGCAATTCTGAAACAATCAGGCATTGAAAACCCCATGAGGGTCACTATGAGTTAGGCATGACTCATGGCACCTAAAACAATAATTTGCCGCACTTGTGGTTACATATGTTGGTTTATTTTCCAGACAATAAAATCTTTTTATAGGCAATATTTCTTCCTCCCTTCATGCTTCCCAAAATTTAGGAAACCTGGGGAGTGAGAGATGAAGGTTTCTTGAGTCAAGTGGGACTCAAATCATACCACTTAAATTATCATCTCTGGAAAGATGGTTAGGATGCTAAGTTTTTAAGCAACTTTCCAAAGTGATTCTTACATGCCTAGAAGTGTTAAGGTCATATGTCTCTCTGTCCTGTCTTAATGGTAAGGATAACTGTGGGTTAACAATGGAATCTATCTTCTCTTTTAGAATTTCATGTGGTGTAGTGGGTGTGGGATATCTCAGAGCACTAGTGCTTGTCTCCTGATTGTCAGGTCTAATGGTCACTCACTCAGTTCCATTGAGAGTCTTGACAAGGTGAACTCACACCCCACTTAGTATTAGGAAGTCAAATATTCAAATATCACTGCAAGTCAGATTCACATTTGTTGACTATACTAGTTCTAGTCAAGGGTTTGTGGCTATAAGCATCAGAAACTGACCCTATCTCAAGCCTCCTAAAGGGAGACTTAAGCAGGGTTGAAGGCTGGACACCTGATGAGGATTACAGCACATACTGCCATACCTGACTGGAGACAGGCTTCTTCCCAGAGCTGACCAAACACCTTCCTGAAGTCCCAGCACCTATGGTACTCTTCTGCTCATCCCTATTTAAAAAACAGGGGCTGCCAGGCAATTCTCCAAATGCCCTTGGACTAATTCAGCTCTACTCCCTTAGAAGGACTCTAGGATGTATTGAGAAAGCAATGTACTGAAATGGGGAGGACTGACTGGAAAAAGCTTGTACTCCATTGTAGGTGCTAATACTTTCCTGAGACAAGATATCTGTTTCAACAGGATTCACATAGGCTCAAGGTACAGAGGCTGGGGCACACTGCTTTTGGGTGCCTCTCAGTAGCTGTGCAGTTGGAGCACACACAGACAACATTCCATCTGCTCTGGGCAGCTTTCCTGAGCCTTGGGGTCCAGATCACCCTGAATCCCAGGCTTCTGTTGCCTCCTGCTGCCTATCTGTAATAAACCCACTTCATGTAATTTGTTGTGTATATGGATATTCTGTCTCATTGGGCTCAGATAAAGTATTAACCAGGGTACAGTGAATCTGCCTCACAGAGCTTATAGGGGAGTATGGTTTTAATGAATATATGGCCCCTGCAAAGAAAAATGCATGTAATTTTTTAAAAAAATAAATATTACAGTAACAGACACATTGCCATTAGTCCCCCTCAATGCTCCCTCTGACTCTGAACACACTTATGTCATCATTCCTGCCACTTTCTGAAGCAGTTCTACAAGTCCCTCTTGTGCATGTCTTTCCTTGTGCCATCATGGCTGCCTCGGTGTCCTGAATTGATTCAAAATGTTTACCTCTCATGGTCATTTTGACTTTGGGGAAGATACAAAGTCTCACAATGCCAGGTTTGGTGAAGAAGGTAGATGAGATACACCATGTTTTTATTTGACAGATACTGCTGTACCAGGAGTGATGTGTGATGCAGAGCATTGTCACGATGGAGGATGAAACTAAAGACACTTGTGAAAGAGGATTTCCAGAACTACTTCAGAAAGTAGCAAGAATGATGGGATATGAGTGTTCTAAGCCAGAGGGAGTATTTTGAGGGGAATTAAGACGTGTGCATCTTTTACTGCAATTTTTAAAATTAAAAAATTCAACATATTTATTGATCACATCACAAATAAATACATACCTATCTATATATATCCATATAATTTTTTATGTTATGGAAAATAATAAAGAAACCAATTAAAGTATCTAAAACTGTCAGGAGTATGGCATGGCTTTAAAAAAAAGACACATTCCACACCTCCTGCTGATGGACTTCTAGATGCTTGAGACCACTTTTTTCTCTTTCTCCCTCTCTCTCTGTGTCTCAGACAGCAGTTCTTATACAATTTCTTATTTATTACTGCAGGCTTCTCTACAGGCTGTCTATGGGCTCTAGGTTTTGCTTGAGCCTGACTAACCTGCCTCCTCCACTGGCTTGTAACAGCTTAATTGTGAATTTGTAACATTGGGGATTAAAAAGAAGTCTCCATTATCCGACTGGGATTTATTGAAGCAAATAATGTCCTTTAGTAGGGAAGGGTGTTGTTATCACTGCCTTTATCTGTCTGACTGTTTTGTTTTTGTGCTGCTTGAATCCAACCTAGAGCCTTGCATGTGTTAGGCAAAAGCTCTAACTCGGGGCTATATCCCCAACCCTATATCACTGTTGTTAGTTTCCTCTAACCATAAGAACCAGGTTGACATGGCCAAAGTACCTGATAACAGGCAATAGGAAGGAACTATCCTCACAGTTAGTTAATATTGAGAGAGAACCGAATCGGAATATGTGTATATCTTTACTAAGATTTGCACACCCCCACATATCTATCAGTTTGCCCTACTGTGGGGGCTTGTGTGTTGCTATGAGGCTGAAAGCTATGCCACCCGTATGTCAGGTACCAGCAGGGTCATCCGTGGGGGACAGGTTTCAGCTGAGCTTCCAGACTAAGACAGACTAGGGAGGAGGACCTGGAGACCCACACCTGAAACAACTAGCCACTGAAAACCTATGAATAGCAGAGAAACATTGTCAGATATAGTGCCAGAAAATGGGCCTCCTGGTTGGAAGGCACTCAAAATACAACTGGGGAAGAGTTGCCTCCTCAAAGTAGAGCCTATGTAGACAGGGAAATGCCAGAAAATCAAAGCAGATTCAGAAGGGTGGGGAGGCGGGGGGTGGGGGGAAACCAGGGACATCACTGTTGATGTCAGATGGATATTAGCCAAAAGCAGAGAATATCAGAAAGGTGTCTACCTATGTTTTAGCGACTATGCAAAGGCATTTGACTGTGTGGATCATAACAAATTATGGATAACCCTGCAAAGAATGGGAATACCAGAGCACCTAATTGTACTCATAAAGAATCTGTACCTGGATCAGGAGGCAGTCATTCCAACAGACCAAGGAAACACTGCTTGGTTTAAAATCAAGAAAAGTGTGCCTCAGGGCTGTATCCTTTTACCATATCTCTTCAATTTTTATGCTGAGCAAATAATCTGAGAAGCTGGACTTAATGAAGAAGAATGCAACATCGAGATTGAAGGAAGTCTCACTAACAACCTGCGTTATGCAGATGACACTACTCTGCTTGCTGAAAGTGAAGATTTGAAA
Organism: Pedetes capensis; assembly: GCA_007922755.1. NCBI lineage: Eukaryota > Metazoa > Chordata > Mammalia > Rodentia > Pedetidae > Pedetes > Pedetes capensis. The sequence continues at coordinate 20,063 of VMDO01004731.1, forward strand.
CATTTACTGATGGCAATCAAAGAACATAGCCTTCAATATGGGTTATGACTCAACAACAATAAAATAAAAATCCTTAAATTTGGGTCACTATGCAACTTCATAATGAATGGAGAAAAGATTGAGGTTTTCCACAATTTTGCTTTACTTGATTCTATAGTCAACACCCATGGAAATAGCAGTCAAGAAGTCAAAAGATGCATTGCTTTGGGAAAAGTTGTGGCAAAAGATTATCTTTAAAGTATTGAAAAGTAAAGATGTTACACTGAAGATGAAGGTACACCTGGCTCATACCATGGTATTTTCAGTCACATCATATGGTTGTGAAAGCTGGACATTGAACAAGGGAGACAGGACAATTGATGCTTTTGAATTATGGTGCTGGAGATGAATATTGAATATACCATGGACTGCCAAAAGAACCAACAGAATTGTCCTAGAAGAAGTACAACCAGAGTGCTCCTTGGAATCAAAGATGTTTAGATTGTGTCATATGTATTTTGGACATGTTGTCAGGAGGAACCAATCTTTGGTGAAAGACATCATGTTTGGGAGAATGGCAGGTCAATGCAAAAAAGGAAAACCCTCCACTAGATGGATTAACACAATATCTGTAACAATGGGTTTAAACATAAATAAGATCATGTGCCTGGCACAGAATTGGGGAGTATTTCTTTCTGCTGTACATAAGGTTGCCATGAGTTGGACCTGACTCAATGGCACCTAACAACAATAACAAGATTTGCACTGAAATATTATTGTAATTCTGACTCAGATCTATCCTGAAAATAAGGGGTGTAAAAACTATGAATACAATATTAACTATTATTTTGGGGAAAATTGACAATTGACTTACAGAATTTGAAAGAAAAAAATGATGCTGTTCTGGCAAGGAAACCTGAGAAGAATCATTTGTGATTAGGAATACTAAGTGGCAGCTCTACTTAACCAGAGACAGAGCCAGGAAAAGAAACCTGTCTAGAATTCTAATAGGAAACAGAAAAGTACACACTTGCAGCCATATCTAAATATGAGGCATAACATGCCACCTTTTGAACTTTATCACCTCTTACTCCCTAAAATTGAAGGGATATTTGAAATGCTAAACAACTTCCCCTATACATCAAGGATTACTGTCTTCCTCAAACTATATGTGCCAAAAATATTGACACTTGACCCAGTCAATGCAAACAACCTATTTCTTCCTTTCTGACTGACATATAACTCCTTTGCTTAAAAATTTCCCTCCAAATCATTCTAACAATTATCCTCCTGACTCCTTATATGTGAGAGGAAGAGTACTCATAATCCCATTTTTACTTTTCCAAGTCAAATGCTTAGCAAATTTATTCTAGATTCAAAAAATAATTGCTGTTTTCTTTCTGTCCCTTCTCAAGGGGGAAAAACACCTTGAAGGGCTGCCATGTCATCCTCTCATGGTGTAGCTAGGAAATGTACAACTCGGGGATGCTAATGCATGGAATAAATGGACAGTCTTGCTAACTCCTATTATCATCATCATGTCTAGAGTCTATGTCAGTTCAAAAGGAAAATGTCCTCCTTTGCAGCCTCACTACTTTAAATATCTCAACAGCATCTGCATTTATATAATGCCCATCTGCACAGCACCACATCATCTTGACAAATGTCCCACACTTCACCCATTTTAATGTGTATGTGGCTGAGAAAACTGAAGGATTATACAAGAAGAACTTTTTTCAGTTATAAGACTGTCCAAAACTTCTAGCCCTTAACAATAGCAAAGGTCATATAACTTGGAGAAATCATGGGCAAAAATGGATCCAAGTAGATGTGAAATGATTAGTTAGTTCCATTTTCTTTTCTACCACACTATTTTACATCATTAATTTTAAATGCAAGGGACTGGAAAAAATCGACTTCTACTTAACAAAGTTTGATTTATTCAACCTTGTGATATTAGTGAAAATAGGATACCTTGTTAGTTGGAAAGCACATTTAAAATAATTCACTGAATAAATTGAATAAATTATCAGGTTGATAAGTCTATAACGATAATATTGACATCACTTTACATTTGTACAGGATGTGGCGGTGTACAAAGCACACCCATATGCTACACTTTGCTCCATCCCCACATTCCTCTGGGTGTTCCTGTTCATATTTTATAGATAGGATCCTAAAGCTTAGAGAGGTGATGTGACAGCTAATAAGGGGAAAGCAAAGGTTTAGCTCCTGGTTTCTGCCTCCACACACTTTTCAATAGCCATTTTTACCAAAAATAACTAAGCCAAAAGATGGCCCTCGTTATTCCTTACCTACATATGTGACCTCTCATATGCTATTCATAACCTCAGTCTTCCTTACTACTTGCTCTTAAACTTCCCAGAAGTAATTCAAATCAGCACTCTTTTTTCACAGAGCCCTCTTGGCTGGGGGGAGCTCTTATGCCTAGAAGTTAAATTTTCATTTTTATTGTATCATCCAGTGCCCTTCTCATCAGACTTAAATCTACCCTCAACTTAGTTTTTAAATCCCTTGCTGTTGCCATATGGCCTGTGTTTCAGCCACACTGACCTTGTGATTCCCCCAGCATTCTGTACCTGTTTCTTCTCCCTAGGATGCCTTGCCTTTATCCTCTGCCTCGGAAATTTCTACATATGACCTGAGAACCTAGTCCAAACCCTATCTCTATTATGAAGCCTTCCTCCCTTCTCTTAGGACTCACATGCACTTTGTGATTGCCTACATAACATGAAGTTCAATTAATGCGAGTGAACTTCCTAAGAATATGGAGCACATCTTATTGATCTTTACATCTCCAGTATCTATCACAATGTCTGGCAATCCCTTACTGAATGGAAATAACAAAATATCAATAATTTCTTCAACAGTTATAAAAATATCTACACTTATTATATATACATACACCAAAACTGTTTTCAGCAATTCCATTTTTAGGTACATATCCAAAATAAGTAAAAGCAGAGCCTCAGAGTCATATATGTACACCCATGTTCATAGCAGGATTGTTCACAATAGCCAAAAGCTGGAAGCCAACTAAGTGTTCACTGATACATGGATGGATATGCAAAATGTGGTGTATATACTTACAGTGGAATATTATTTGAATTTAAAAAGGAAAAAAATCCTGATACGTGCTACAGTATGGGTGAACCTTGAGGACTTAATGCTAAGAGAAGGAAGCCAATCACAAAAAGACATATTGTATGCTTCCACTTATATGAGGTATCTAGAGGAGTCAAACTCTTAGAGACAGATAATAGAATGGTGGTTGCCAGGGAGGGGAGAAGTTAAAAATGTGAAGCAGTTAAGTGGGTATAGAAATTCAGTTTTATAGGATGAAACAGTTATGTAGATTGGTTGTATAGTGTGAATATGCTTATTACTACTGAACTGCACACATAATGTAAAATTTGCTAAAGCAATTATTTTTAGGTATATTTTAGCATACTTAAATTTTTTGAAGTTTAAAAAACTTTTTCTAACATTTCCTTCTTAAAGAAATGAATGGATTAAGAAAATGATTCTGAACATTGCAGTATGTGTATGTATATAGTAAAGATAGACAGGATGGAACAAGGAACAAAAGAGAAATATAAATATTTCTGCTCTCAAGACCAGTTTTCTAACTGGGGAGCTAGAAATACAACATATAAAGTGATTATATTATTTCAACACAATAAGCCCCCATCAAATGCTTTAATTATCACTTGAATCTTGAGGTGAGTCTGGGTATAATAGAGTTAAATTGAATTAATCTCAGAGTTTTTCCTGGAGGAGGTAGATATATAACCTGGCTCTAAAGACTCAAGTGTACAAGTAGTGACAAAGAGGCAGCCAGTGGCTGTGAAAGACATAGAGATAGAAATAAGTGAGCTATTTGTGAAGGACATTTATTTGCTTTGCTGTTGTTGTTATGTTGTTAGGTTAACAGATATAAACTTATTTAATTCTTTTAAGTATCTGGGCTGGGGATTAGTTCAGTTGGTAGAATGCTGCTCTGTACTTTCTGAGGACCTGGGTTTGATCCCCAGCACCTCAAAAATGAGAGAAGCATGTGACAGTCCACTTCCAAAGCAATCATGAAACAATTAGGCACTGAAAACCCTATGAGGGTCACTATGAGTTGGATACCTCAAAGTCACCTAACAACAACAAAATTAAATAGCTATTACCATTCATCATCATCTCTTTCTTTTTGGTACTGTGGTGTTGAACCCAGGACTTCAAGCTTGCTTTACAAGTGCTCTATAACTGAGCTGCACATGCAGCCCATTTTTTCCTTCTTATTTTGAGACAGGGTCTCATTTAGTAACTCAGGCTTCCTCTGACCTCTAACTTGTGATCCTTCTGCCTCCACCTCCTGAGTCATTGGGATTATAGTTCTGTGCTGCCACCACACCTGACTTCTCATCTCTATTCTGAATGACAGGCACAGAGAGGCTAGGTAATGCATTCAGAACAACATGTAGTAAGTTTTCAACTCCAGCTTCCTGGCTGTAACATCCATGGGACTACCCAATCATCTGTGCTCTATTTGCAACTCAAAATTTCCTTATGAAGTTCTTGTCTCATTTCTGCTCACCTTTCCTAGGCTCATCAACACTTTCTAAGAACAAAATGCATTATCATAGCAGAGTGGTAGATCCAGCTGACCAAATGTTTACAGATGATTTAGCAAGATAAAATAAATTTAAGCAACAATATGAGAAATTCACTTTAGAGAAGATTTTTCTGACATGGGTTCAGTCCATTTCATATAAAGATTGGGTAAGGGAGGCTACTTCTGTGGAAAATAGTCTCACATGTTTAACATGCTGTGACTTTATAGCTCTATGGCTATCCTTCACATATAATACTCTGTGATGGAGTATTTCTTGAAGCTTCCTTTGCATCTTGCGCAATATTTTCAAGTGTATTTGCAAGGCTAAAAACTGTCAACAACATGTCTGACTTTCATCAGCATTTATATCTTTTTGTTTGTTTGTTTCCAGAGTTGTAATAGATGTGTTAAAATATTTTCAGAAGAAATTCATAAATAGGAAATAGGCATTGAGTATATATGATTGTGGTGGGAGTGGTCAAGAGAAGCCAGTTTTCCACATTAAATCAGATACATCAATATTTAATACGGGAAAAGACACATGGTTGGAATGCTGCTTACAAAAAGTGATCATGTGGCTCTACATTGAACTATGCAAAGTAGAGTCAAGTTTAAAAAGAACATGTTGATAATTATTTAATCTTTTTTCTGATGCAAAGTAGGAAGTGCTTTCTCATATTCAGAGTTCATTTTTCCTTCTTTTAAGATCAAAAGAAAAAACATATAATTCAGTAAAATTTTGTTAAGTGTTTAAAAATTATAATCACATGCTGTCGTTAGGTGTCATCAAGTAGGGTCCCATTCATAGCGACCCTATGTACAACAGAATGAAACACTTTCTGACACTGTGCCATAGCAGACATTATTATCAGTGCTTCTCTGCCATTCATTGGGTTTTCGATGGCGGATTGTTTCGGGAGTGGATTGCCAGGTCCTTCTTCCTAGCCTGCAGCACCTGGTGTCCCCAGGCAGTTTCCCATCCAAAGACTTACCAGGCTCACCCTGTTTAGCGTCTGAGACCAGGAGGGATCAGATGTTCGGGTGCTATGGCCGCACATAAATACTTTGATAAGAAGTAAGAAACAAGTACACATTTAACTAGGTTTTAAACTGATTTTTTTTTCTTTTTTGGCAGACTTGAAGGTTGAACCCACAGCCTTGCACACACTTTGTAAGTGATCTAACACTGGGCTGCACCCCAGCCCATTTTTCATCTTTTATTTTGTGACAAGGTCTCACTAAGTTACACTGGCTACTTCTGGTCTCAGACTCATCATTGCCCTGCCTCTGCCTCCCAAGTCACTGGGATTATAGGTGTGCACCACAAAGCCTGGCTGAAAGGGCTCAATATTTGAGATTCATTACATTAGAAAAATTTTTTGGATTCAAATCAGGGGAGACATGGAAGGCAAAGAGAAAAGAAACCTATTCAGGAATATCAGAAGCATTTTTGGACAGCAGGCTACTGACAAAACATTTCACCTCATTAAGTATAAGTGAATTAAAGACACATGAGTTGCATTTTGCCCAGAATAGACATGGGCTTAAAGTGATAGGGAAAATGTTTTTTGGCAAATCCTATTTGGTATTTTGCTGAACTTAAACCACGTTTGCCATAGTTTACTTTTGTGGCTGAGTTTGGAATAGAATACGAAAGGACAAACAAACAAATAAACAAAAAACATTGTCTTAAATAGAAGTATGAGTTTTTAAGCTGAAAATGTTTTAAGGTAAATGGCAACTTATGATACTTCTAGGAACAGACTGATTCATGCCAAAAGTAATGAACTTCTCATTGTCTTCTCTTCCATATTGGATAGTGTCAGAAAATTTAAAATTTTGCATTATACAATGTGAAGACCTGAGATAAGCCTGGGAAGTAAATATGCTTCAGGAAATACTCCTCTTTAATAAAATCAGAATTTCAAGGTTCTGCCTTTCACTATGATCTACCAACCAACGGAGGCATATGCACATCTCCTGCTCATGTAGGAGGGGGTCATCTGTGCATAATCATTAGGCCCAGCAGTGTTGTGATATTGTAGGTACCCTGACACTGTCTTATAGTTCGGACAATATTATTACTTTAACAATTTCTTTTCATTTAATCTTATTTTTTTGTTTGTTTTTTAATAGCAGAACTTCTTTATATCCTTTGTCTCCATTTGGGCTGTTTAATGGTATCTGAATTGTAAACACATCATGTTGTTGTTGTTGTTGTTAGGTGCTGTCAAGTCGTGTCTGACTCATAGCCATCCTCATAGGGTTTTCCATGGCTGATTGTTTTGGGATTGCCTTGTGAGTGGGTTGCCTAGATCCTTCTGTCATTTTTGCAGTGCTGGGAATAGAACCCTGGACCTCAGAGTCTGCAAAGCGGCACTCTACCAATCCCAGCCCCAAACAAATCATAGTGGCATCATTATCTTAGTTTAAATCTACCAGTGTCACAGCATCTGGTTAAATTGGAGAGTGGAAAGTAGATGGAGAATCCCAGATACAATGGTCAACTGGTGTCAAGAATGATCCTTTAATCAGTAGACCCTCTTCTCATATGTCACATATTATATGCACATGTCAGCAAAACAAAATGTTCATGTTTTAATAATATCGCCATCGTGACAACACTACTCCAGGATGAGCTATATTAAAGGAATAAGTTGTTTTCTTAGTCTCCACATTTTGCCATTAAATGATTTTATTCATACTATGTCAGTATTATTACTATTCTCCAGGAGTGATAAAGCAATTCACTAATATTTCCTTGGAATTCCATGATCAAAATCTCTAGAAACATGTTTTTCAATTTCACCTTCAAATCTAAGACAAAAAAGATAATAACAAAACCAAAGACTAAGGCAAAGTTGAAAACCTCAGTGGCAACTCATAATTTTTAGTTACAATTCAGGAGAAGGTTATAATTTGTGTAAGGGGATGTCTAATCTACAGATAAGGCTACGCTATTAGTAAGAGTGAGCCCAGAAATACACAGAAAGATTCTAAAAGTCCCCCCCTTTTTTACTTTTCTTCTCATTTCCTTACTTACAGTTACTTTCAAGGTAACAGAGAACCCTCACTGTTTTGGTTATGAAAATAAGGACAATAAGAGACTATTAAGTTAGAAATTTTGTGATTCCAATAGTTTTGATCAATCCATTTGCATGCTACTTCAGGTGAATTCTGTCCTTTGTGTACAGAAGCCTGATCTCAGTCACCCGAGGCACAGCAGGCTATAGCCACTCACACATCTATAGTCAGCACTAATTTCAGCCTATCTGAGAAAGGTCAGGCAGGATTAAATCTAAAAACAAATTTGGCTGTTTGCATGTATACAAATTCAAAGCCCAGTCTTTGCATAGATGGATAAATATCTATATGATGGTATTTTAGGATGTTACAAGGCAACTTGTCCTATAAACAAAGGAATAGGAATTCTAGTTTATTGCTGATGCCTTGGGTGAATGTTAAACTTAGCATTGTTCTCTGTAACACATCTATTAGTGGAAATCTTAAAGTGTTGGGATACAAATTGTAGTCATGGTCAATAGGATCTTAGAGAAGCTTGATATAATGCAATAACTGAATGGTTAGGACCAGTAAGGAACATTTACCAAGGCCTTAACTTCTAGGCTAGTGGTAGCTTTGGGTTTGGTTTATACAAGTATATATTTCAGGAAAATGTTTTGAACAAGTCTCTCTAGACTTCTTTATTAAACAGGAACATGAGGGAAAATACAGAAGAGATTATAAGTGAGCATCAACTATGAGTTAGCATGAATTTACATTATTTCATTTGATTATTCGAACAACCTTAGGAGGTAGGTATTGTCTCAATTGTTCAGATAAGAAGACAAAGTTAGAGATATCAAATATTTTTCCAAAATCATAGAACTAGTAAGAAGTATAGAATCTGAACTCAGGTTTCAGTACGAAGAGTTGTATGCTGCTTCTTAAGACTTTTACTATAATTTGCTTATGCTCCATATGTAGATTAAAAGGTTATATTATCACTGATAAAATATCAAACAACATGAAAAGAACAATTGTGTTTTGACTTTTGGATCCTGCTAAGTCATGCACCTTCATAATATTTTTGTATCAGCAATGCCTGGGAGAATTTTTTTTAAAATAATTATAATGAAAACTACTACTATGTCTTCTTTCCTGATGATTGCCAACAGTTGAAGTTTAAACATATAAGAAGGTGACATAGTCATATTTGAACTTTACTGTCAAACTTTCATTAGAGATAGACAGAAAATTTTGTTTTCAAAAGAAAATTATATATTTTAGAAGGTGGGTTTTTCTTCCTTTAAGTGACATCACTTTGGTTTGGAGAGGTTTTTGACTTGTATAGCAAGATGCAATGGTACAAACAGGTGTTTCAAGAAATTGCTAAAATTGCTATACTGTCAATCAGAATTTAAGTAGAGAGTTTGGAAGATACTAAAACTATTCTGCCTGCAGCTGTAGCCCTGTGGCATCCAATCCTGTCAGGTCTCAGAAGCTAAGCAGGGTTGGGCCTGGTTAGTACCTGGATGGGAGACCACCTGGGAACACCAGAAGCTGTAGGCTGGGAGAAGGACCTGGCAATCCCCTCCCAAAAATCAATCTGCCATTGAAAACCCTATGAACAGCAGGGAAGCACTGACAATAGTGTTTCCCCTGTTGTACAGAGGGTCGCTACGAGTTGGATACCGACTCGATGGCACCTAACAACAACAACAACAAAACTATTCTGTGTGATAGATAAAGGGCAGTTCAAAGAAGGGGCAGCTATTCATGACTGGAATGAAATATATTGACATTTCAGAGTTTTGAGAAAGTCCAAAAGTGCAAGAATTGGTTGCCATTTATAAAAATGCAAATTGGCCCTATTGCTTAAACTTGTTTTTATGCAAAAATGTAGCAAGGGTTATATCTTACACTAAGCTCCTCTATAGCGTCTGTTCAGAAGATATCTGCACATTTATATTCTTTCCAACTCTTTCTTGAGCTGCGTCTGAAGAAAACACATCTAATTCACCACAGTTTTGAGGTCCTATGGCACTTATGTAGAGTTCAGAGCATAGGTGTATGTGCTACTCATATTTTCTTTTCTTTCTTTTTGTTAGCAGAGAGAGATGAATTGTCTCGGGCTTCTTTTACACGCAATTAGTTCAGCCATCATATATTAGCTTGTAAGATATATACATTATCTTATTTACTATTATGTAGGTACTCACAAGTAGCCATCTAAATTTGAAGGCATATAATTTGTTCCTACTTGAAGGAACTCAATGAATGGCAATATAGATTTACAAATCAATAGAGGCATCCCTTTTGTATCTACAGATGTTGGTTGTAGGACATTTCTAGGACCTCCTGTGGATACTCAGGTCCATAGATGTGCAATCTCTTACATAAAATGGCATAGTATTTTCATATAAGGGGCTGAGGGTAGAGTGATGCTCCGTGGTCTCTGAGACCTTGGGTTCTATCCCCCGAACTACAAAAATGGGAGAAGGACATGGCACTCCACTCCCGAAGCAATCCTAAAATAATCAGCTGTTGAAAACCCTATGAGGGCTGCTATGAATTGTACATGACTCCAAGGCACCCAACAACAACAACAACAACAACAACAACATTTTCATATAACCTATGTACATATTACTATACACTTTAATCTCTAGATCACTTATAATACTTAATACAATGCAAATTCTATACAGTTGCTTAGGGAATAAAGACAAGGAAAGAAGCTATACATTTTCAGTTCAGACACAATTTTTTAAAAAATCCTTTTAGTTTGTAGATGGTTGAATCCAAAGATGTGTAACCTGTGGATACAGAGGGTCAACTAATTAAGTGATGATTATTCTAGCTACAAATAATCAACTTCCACATCTGTTATCTGACCAGAGGTTACTTATTGGAGTTCAACTTAGGAAAAATACATAAACAAGGAGAAAAACATAAGTTTGTATGTTGTGAAAGAGCCTTGGGAAATGCCTTTCTAGGACTCCAGAGCCAAAGGACTAATTTAACAACCAATGTCATCAGTAATTTTCTCTACAGTATTTAATGTCAACTATTGATTCCCAGAAAAGCCAGCCCTGTTCAAAATGTATTCTTTTAAGTTATAAGCAATTCATTCCCCATATCATTGTCCATGACCCACAGGAAGCAGGTAGTTTCTTGATTGTTAAGAATGGGAAGGGCTTTAACAGATCACCCCACCCTGACCTCTTGATTCGTAGGTACAGAGCTATAAGGCCTAGTTACTATATCAAAGTTATATAGCTAATAAAATATAGAACTAGGAGGAGACTTTTAGTCTAGAGCTCTTTCCTATTACCACAATTACGTAATGAATTTCTTTACATGTCAAAACTACCACAAACCTAAAATTCATTGCTTATATAACTTCACATTCTGCCTAAAATAATATTCCCCAAATACCTGTTCAATGTATCTGCCTTGATTCTAAGATACAGAAGGATGATATGGTAGCTTACATTTTCTAAATATGGCCACAATAATTATTTTCATTTTACATATTCTTCTGAGCTGTGATCTTGCTATTCCCCCATTAAGAGTTCTTCTCTAACCCCTTTGAATTTTACTGAGCCATGTGATTGCTCTATTCATTAGAATATAGCAGAAGAGAAGCTATACTAGTTCTGAGCATGGCCCTTTTCGATTCTGCTGTCTGCTTTGTAGAATGTTTGCTCTTGTGATATTTCAAACTCTGAGATCCCGGCCTCCATACTGTGAGAAGCAGGAGCCGTAGGCCAAGGCCATGTTTAGATGTTCTAATCTAATTTAGCTTCCAGCTGACCGCATCAACTACCAACCATGTAAGTATGCCATTTGGATATCCAGCCCCGCTGAACTTTCACATGATTCTAGCCCTAGCTGACAGTTGCCTGTAAGTACATGAGAAACCTCAAGTGAAAACTACCCAGATGAGTCCAGGCAACTCACAGACCTTAAGAAAGATTAATGAATTTTTGTTCTAATTACCCTATGCTTTAGGTAACTGAAAGAGTTAACGGCAGAGAAGTCAGCAGTTATGGCAGCCACAGATTCATGCCTTGGAACCTCAGGTACACTCTTACCTCTGCCAGTCAAGGCCCTTTCCAAGCCCGATGGAGTCCTACACACCCTGCTCACCTTAACAGATTCAGCTCTTCCACTCTTCCCATCAGCAAAATCTGTCAGGTTTGAAACTCATGGCTGGGTATGTGAAATTTTCAATAGAAATTTTAGGAAACTTTAATGTTTCTTAACATAGAAACAGAACACTTTATTTCCCATATAGGTATCTTCCCCAGGTAGCAAGGGTCAACAGAGTTCAAAAATCCCAAGAGTGATTTAGATATAATGTTGACCTTTTCAGGAAGCACAGAGCTGAAGTTAATACTCTATTTACTATTTTAGTCTTGAGGGATAATATATTTTCTTCCTCCTCTGCAAGCTCTAATATTTATATTTTACTTAATAATGTATTTAATAATCTTACTATAAACATATCTTAATTTTATGTAAATCTTCTTGTAAAAGGCAGAGTCTAAATTACAAACAAATAATAGTAAATACTTTTTCTTATCTCCTGCTGATCAGATGCTCTAACATGTGAGAGATATTTTGCTTTTCTCATTTAGCCTAGTGTTCTCCCAAAGCACAGGACTTGTTCTAAGGGTAGATCATGAAAAGACATAAAGTAGAATAGAGGTTCCTAAATTTTCCATTTTAATAATTGTGTATTTAATGTAAGAAAGATAAAACTGTTACATCATGGGCATTATTACAGAAGGTGAGGCTTATTTAAATAAGAATGGTAAATTAATAATATTTTGTGGATATGGCCAAACTGTGGAAGTGGCAGATAAGTAAGAAGCACTGATTTGGAATTTCTGAAAAGACTTTAGAATTCAGGATTTCCTTCTCTTGCCAAAGATTTATTGGGTAGTCACACTTTTCTGGCTTATTGATTTTCTGTCCTTGCTTTGAATCAGCAAGTGATTACTTTCCACAATTGGAACACATATAACCAACTTTTTTATATCTCATTTCATCAGTAAGCTTAATTCACAAAATTTTCTATTATAATAAATGCTCACCAAGGCCATTTCAGAAACATCTCCATGAACCAAGTAGTTGATTTCTGAAGATGCTTCTGGTTATCAGAATTTTCTCAGAGCTAGGAAGCATAGAGTTGGACTTCCATACTGTGCTTGTTGTTGTTGTTAGGTGCCATCAAGCCATGTCTGACTCATAGTGACCTGCATAGGGTTTTCAATGGCTGATTGTTTGGGGATTGTTTTGGGATTGCCTCAGGAGTGGATCGCCACATCCTTCTTCCATTTTTATGGTTCTGGGATTTGAACCTGGGACCTCAGAGAATAAAGACCGGTGCTCTACCAACTGAGCTAAATCTCAGTGCCATACTGTGATTAGCTCAGGAGAAATCTATATCTGAGACAGATGCATTGCCTTTTCTCCCATCCTATATCTCCTCTGCTACAGCCTCATCTCCACACTGTGTAGATGACCAGTGATCTTGGGCACCAACCCTCAACTCATGCCTGCACTGCCATTTAGTAACTTTGTCTCTATATCTTCATCTACCCACTGACATCTTCATCTTTCACATTTTACATTAGAGTTGAAAAACAGTATACTAATGCTTCCTTTAAAGTTACAATTTGTATAATTCATATAATTGCAACTTTAAGTGATTCTGGAGACATCTTAAAAAATAGCTCCTTGTGCCCTTTTATCAATGGGAAAAGAAGACATTTCTATTCCTGACCTTCAAATACTGCTTAGGAATGTATGCCTCTTCAATTGTAACATCAAACTGTCCTCCATATGCCAGATCATGATCCACAAGCACATACCCTAGTCTTGGATACCTCACAGACTTCCTCATTGAAAACTTTTGAATTTACCGCCTGTTCTAGGGATACCATCCACATCAATTCCCATTTATTAGTAGGTACTTAAAAGTAGGCACTTTCTGACATGCAATAAAAAGCAAACCTAATGAGCAAATGGTAGTGAACTTGAGGAGCACTTTAGGAGAAGGTCTATCAGTATTCATAACTCTGACACACTATAAAAGACACATTAGTGCAACAAAAATGTGTCAGAAAAGACATTGAGTTGACTGAAGGGGGAATTTTCTGGTAAAACACATAAGAGCACCCATTTCAACTGATCTGAACTATTAATATATTTGTCTTTTACTGACAACTCATTTATCAAGTGTCAGATGAATGGTATTGGAGGCAGCACTGATATTAACTCCTAAATGAGGTTCTACAACAATGAAAAGCACAAAATATTCCACCCTAGCATCTTCTCTATAATTAATGCCCTTGGCCTTGCTTAGGCAGATGATGCCACCCAAAAATTATTTTTGGAAATAATTCTCATTATGCTGTAAATGGCACATTATAATTTATTTTTCCTACAATTCATTTGCATGAGATTATAGACAAAAATTAAAGGACATTTTTGGATTCTTAAATAAACTTAATTTTTATATTTCAAAGATATGTGTGAATGTATGTATGTATATGTGTGTGTGTGTGTGTGTGTGTGTGTATGGGCTGGGATTTAGCTCAGTTGGTAGAGCACTGCGCTGCACTCTCTGAGGACCCGAGTTCAATTCCCAGCAGTGCAAAAATGGGAAAAGGGCCTGGCAATCCTCTCCCTAGGCAATCCCGGAACAGTCAGCCATTGAAAACCCTATAAGGGTGACTATGAGTCAGATACCGACTCAATGGCACCTAACAACAACAACTATATATATATATATATATATATGCAAATAAAGATTGGTTAGCTCATGTTTTTTCCTCAAAAGACTTTGTTAAGTCTAGCTAAATAAAAAACTCCAAATTGGATGAACTAAGTCAAGGCAGAAACTGCATCTCACAGCATGGAGATAAAAGTGTATAATCACACTTACACTTGATTAATATAATGATAAGCATGGTCAAATGTAAGCATTTCCTAAATCATACTCCCATACTATTTATATAAAATAATGGGAGATATTTCTCTTTTATCCTACTTTTAATGATGGAATTCCAATTAACTTTCCTTTTTGCTCTTGATTTATAATACCTCTATTTTTATGTTATTCATTAAAACCATACATATATGAATGCTGCATATTATGAAAGTTAATAATTATATTCAGTTTGTGGAATATAGTGTTTGGAAGCAGCATGAATAATAAACCTCATAAGTACATACTGTGAGTTTTACTGCCACAGCATCAGATTTAATTATTAATAGTTTGCTGTAAGATTTCTACAGGTGGCAATGTGGATTATGAAAGAGCAGCATATTTCTAAAACTATTATCTCTTTTCATCTTTATGTCATTTAAATGAAAATACAGTTAATGAGATAATTTGATTAAGAACTGTGCCTTCTCAATTGAAATATAGCAAGGGGAAAAGTAAATGGGAAGAAAAGCAAATGATTGTACAGCATTGGCCAAGATTCAAGACCACCTTAAACTCTAATGCTGAAACACAAAGGACTACACTCGTCCTGCATTACATTTTTACATTCACTATCAATTTCTTGTGAAAGTCATGAGGCCACTTTATCCAGAAAATTGCTAAAATAGTTGTAAGAATTTCACTGGATACTTTCAGAATATACTAAGATAGTTTATTCACTTTCTAACGAGTGCAGGTAGTGAAGACATGTTTTATGTGATCATGAATATTTGACTTTTATCTGTCAGCTGTGTTATTAAATGCTACCAGTAAAACATGAAAAGCTGTCAGAGTGTGAAGAAAGCATTAAGCCATTGTTTCTAATATTCCTCCTGATATTACCTCATTTATCCATTATCCATTTACTCATTTTTTTCATCATTTGACAATATTTATTGGCACCTAATGTGAGGCTGGTCCTCTGCTATGAGTCTCTGGGATTCCAAAGATAACCAAGATGTGGCTTTTGCCCTTGCACATTTTATATTCTTTACGGAAAGCTAAATGGTAAAAAGATGTTCTTGGTACCATGTGAAAATACAGTGTTATTGCTTGCTCAGTGTGAATGGCTGGTGTGTGTGGATATGTTTCAGTCAGTTTGGGCTCCTATAACAAGTATAAACTGGATGGATTGATAACACTTATTGTTATAATTTATCTCAGTTTTTTTTTAAATAAGTGTCCACTACAATGAGATTAATTATGGCATCTTAAGATAATTATATCATGTACTTTGCTCTTATTCACATGTTTTTTACCCTCCCATGTTGCCCCCTCCCCTCTCACTATTCCCCTTCCCACTCCAAATATATCCCCTTATCCTTTATAATCTTACATACATATACACATAATTTTTCTTTGTAAAAACTACCCAACTTCCACATATGAGAAATAATGCAGTATTTGTCTTTTTGAGTCTGGCTTATTTTGCTTAAAATAGTCATCTCCAATTCCATCCACTTACCTGCAAATAACATAATTTGGTGATTTTTTTTATAGCTAAATAACATTCTATTGTGTGTGTATACCACATTTTTAATCCATTCATCTTTTCATGAGCATCTGAGTGTATTCCATATCTTGGCTATTAACACTTATTTCTCAAAGCTATAGAGACTAGAAGTCTGAGATTTGCATGCTGTCACAGTCTGGCTCTTGGTGAGGAGTCTCCATCTCCTGGCTCACAAATGGCTGTCTTCTCCCTGTATCTGCATGTAGAGAGGAGCTCTAATCCCCTCATCTCATTCTAAGGTCAGTTACTTCATCATTGAGACTCCACTTTTATAATCTACTCTAAACTTAATTACTTCCCACAGCCCATTCCCAAATACTATAATATTAGAAATTACAGGTTTAACATATAAATTTTGAAAAGACACAAGAGTCCATATAAGAGCAGGTCAGTAGGGTGAGAGAGAACTTAGCAGTGAAGGACTTATGCAGGAAAAGTCTAAATAGAGTTTGCAAGGATGAGTACAAACATCATCATTTAGTGGAGAGAAGAAAAAATACCACCCAATAGAAGACTGGGAGAAGGACATGGCAGCCCACTTGCAAGGCAATCCCAAAACAATCAGCCATTGAAAATCCTATGAGGGTTGCTAGGAGTCAGACACAACTCAACTGCACCTAACAACAACAACAACAACAACAACAACAACAACAACAACAACAGAAGACTATTGACTGAATAGTTAGGGTGTGTCTGACCACAATTTAGCCTAAATCACCTGCCATACTTGTACCATAATTTTGGCCCAAATTAACCTCTCCACATATTGATCTGTATCCAAGGGTGATGTGCAAATAAAATGAAACATAATGTAAAGGTAATCAAGGAATGAAATCTCAGCCAATCATAGCAGCTAGCACCCAGTCAATCACTGAAATCTGCCAAACATGACCATATAAGGCAAATGCCAATTATAGCCACTCAGGCTATTTCTGTATGTCACTTCCTTTTCTCTGGTTATAAATGTAACCTATACAAGTGGTGGAAGGAGGCATTCCATATTGTTTTATGTGGAGTGCTACCCTGTTCTACAACCATAATCGTTTTGATCAAGTAAGTTTTGTTAAATTGAACTTGTCTCACTTTTTCTTTAAATAGGAGATAGAGTTAGAAATAAAAAAGAAAGAAAATAGAGATTGAAGGAGATTAAAGGCAAAAAAGAAAGAAATCTTCAATGTATTTTGGGTCCCTATTTTATAGGAAAACACTGCAATTCCAGTGTAGTCCCTTTACTGGTAGTTAGTAGAACTAGAGTTTGAGCCCATGAGTGAAATGGTGAATTTAGTTGTGGATTTATGTCTGAGACAGAAGCAAATGACCATATATTAGAATATAAAATATCCAGTTGAAATTTTGTGTCTGAGAAATATAGATTTCATTTACATGTTTTTTTATTCCTTTACCTGTCAGGCACATAAATTGTTCTGGAAGTTATAGCAGTAGACATAGGAAAAAGTTCAAAACTGGAATACGCACAAAGTTTCTATTCTAGTAGGAATAGAGTGAGGTGTGGTGACAGATAACGTACAATCATATTAAAACATATGGAATGTAAATGGTTGTTAGTGTTAATCAGAAAATAAAGCAAGTAACAGAGATGGTGCAGTACTGTTTTGAATAGGTGACCAGTAAAGATTTTAATGAGAAAACATTTATAAAAGAGGGTTTGGGAGTAGGTCATATGGATATCTGAGGAAAAGAATGTTGTAGGAGAAAGGAATAGTAAGTTACAAAAGTCTTGAGCCCAATACATGACTGTCAAGTGTGAGAAAAAAAAAGAGTGTGGGAGAGGTTAGTAGATGAAGAACGGACCAAATTACATAGGATCTAGTTGGCCATTGTGAATGCTTTGGCTTTTATTCTGACTGAAACTATTTATTCTGATCAGAAATCATTATAGAGTTTTGAGCAGAGGTGTGATATGATCTGATTGTGCATATATATATGTATAAATTTATATAAACATATATATATAAACATATAGATTTAAACATTCACTGTATTCTTAATCATACCATATATATATTTAAAAATTATTTAAAAATTTAAAAATTATTAGAGTAAAAGACACATTACCATTAATTCCCCTTGAAATGTTCCCTCTGGCTTTGAACACACTTATCCCATTGTTCTTAGTACTTTCTGAAGCAGTTCTGTAATAAATTTTCACTGTAATAAACGTTTTTCAGTTTAAACATTCACTGTATCTTTTTATCATCCTTTATACAAATTTATAGACAAAAAGGTGTATACTACAGTGTTTGTATATACACTAAATATAAAAATAAATTTGTCTTTTCTTTCAAAAAGCTATTGCTCTTGAGTAAAGAATATAAGAAATTTCATATTAATTGTTTTCACTAGGAAAAAAATCTGCTAAACATATCCATACAAGAATATTTGGCAGGCCGGGCATGGTGGCGCATGCCTGTAATCCCTGTGGCTCGGGAGATGGAGGCAGGAGGATCGCAAGTTCGAGACCAGAGGCAGTCTGTGTAATTTAGCAAAATCCTGTCTCAAAAACTAAAAAGGAAAAAAAAAAAAAAAAAGGGCTGGGAGCACAGCTCAGTGGTCCAGCACTTGCAAAACACCAAAACACGCAGGTGCGAGGCCATGGGTTGAAACCCCCAGTACCGGAAAAAAAAAAAAAATTTGGCTGAGCCTAACACTACTAAAACTCCATGATTCTCACATGAAAGCTAAGCCAAATTGGTTGTAATCTAGTTTAAACATCTAGTAAAGTAAAATACCAACACAGATAACACTAGCACTTCCATGATGGGAGTCTTCAGAGACAGCAAACATACCTCTGATAACATTGTAGTAAGTTCAGTATTTCATAATAAGAAATAGATTACATTTCCTTTCGCACATAGAATAAATAGGATAAACTGGGTTTTCTTTATTTAGCTAAAATAATTGAAGTATAGAATTCTGTATGTCTCATCTTTTTCTCACATATGCTGAAAGTCAATTATAAGGGGCTGATGTGAGGCATAGCAGAGGTAATTTGAGCTCCATTTCTGGATATTTTATCTGTTTCAAACACAATTTGTTTACAGAATCAAAAAAGAACAACAGCACAAAACAAAACAAAAACCTTTTACGTCTTTAGATGAAAGCTTATCTTTCTTTGGTTCATACTTCCCAGTGCCCTAAAGTGCCGGCATAAGTTGAAAATAAAACTAACAACAGTATTGTCAGAAATAATCACATACCAGGATAGCCCTCCCACTTCTGTTCAACTCCTCCACAAAGAAACCACAGTGCTTCACTGAACGGCCCTTAAATCTTTATTGTATTTTGCCTCTGGGGTTTGCTCATCACTGCAGGTCTAAAAGTGTCTGTTATGGTCAGAAATAACTTTAAAAATATATTGCACCACTGAGCCAATGAGTAGTTCAAATGGCTCCAAAATTGTAAACTTGTAAAATGCAAGGTAGAGTAAGCACTTCAGCATTTGGAATAAACTGACTACTTCACTATGTCATTCTCAGCACTCTTGTTTTATGAAGACTAGAAATACTGAGTTGAAGGAAGAGTATCTATAAAGGCCCTGAAGGTACTCAGGAATTTTTTTCCTTTCCTGGCCACAAAGATGAATAGTCAAGTCTGGACCTCTTAGCTGAAATCTGTTCTTAAAACTGGGACTGCTCCTATCATGGAATGTGTTCTATAAACTGAGGTGGAGAATGGCCTTCTGAGGAATTTTCTGAAAAAGGAATTAGACACCTGTATTTTTAAACGTAATCACATGTATGGGCTTTCTGATACAATTAGTTCAATACACTTAGTTTTGCTTGTGAGTTTCCTCCAGGCAATAGTTAAAACATTATGTACGATTTTTAAAAAATTTACATTATTGATATTCCTTATTTTTGTTTTGTCTTTGGCTTAGTATCCAAATGATACAAATTTTGCATTGTCTGCAGTGAAATTCTTGTAAAAATACATGTAGTTCAGGAGAAGTGAACATATTCTAACTGGTTATATATTTGAAAGTTATGGTCAATCCAAATAAGAAAAACTGAATATGATATAGAATGATTAGCATAATAAAAGGTGATCATCTTTAATTTTTCAAATTAATTTTTATTATGAGAGATGTTTTGACATGAGCATTGATGATATGATTCATATACTTCTAATGTGGTTTTGGCTTTGTTATCATCAGTGAGCATTTACATTGAGACAATACAAAATATTATAAGATATAATACATATATATTATACATAAATATATGTATACATTTGGAGAAAGTAATGTGGAGGACTGGACTTGGCCATTATTCATTGCAAATACAATTTTTCACTATACACATAGACTTCACCAGATGGAGCACACAGGACCCAAACTGATGACATTTGTTGAAAGAGGTGATGAAAAAGCTCAATATCAAATGTAAGCACAAGACTAGGTGATGATTGTAGATTTGACCATCAACTGCTCATATGCAGGTTCAAACTGAAACTGAAGAAAATTAAAACAAGTGTACGAGAGCCAAGGTATGACCTTGGATATATCGCACCTGAGTTCAGAGACCACCTCAAAAACAGGTTTGATATGTTAGGCACTTATGATCAAAGACCAGACAAATTATGGCATGACATCAAAGACATCATTCATGAGAAAAGCAAAAAATTATTACAAAGACAGGAAAAAAGAAAAGACAAAACTGTATGTCAAAAGAGACTCTGAAACTTCCCCTGGAATTTCAAGCAGCTAAAGTAAAAGGAAGACATGATTAAGTTAAGGAATTAAACAGAAAATTTCAAAGAACAGCTGCAGAAGACAAAATCAAATGTTATAATGACATGTGCAAAGAGCTGTAGATAGAAAACCAAAAGGGAAGAACACTCTCTTATTCTCAAGCTTAAGGAATTGAAGAAAAAATTCAAGCCTCAAGTGGCAATACTGTAGGATTCTACAGGGGAAATATTAAATGATGCAGGAAACATCAAAGGAAGATGGAAGAATACATAATTATACCAAAAAGAATTAGTGGATGACTGTTTCTAGAGGTTGCATATGATCAGGAACCAATGGTAATGAAGGGCAAAGTAGAGGCTGCATTGAAGGAATTTGTGAAACCTAACACCCCAGGAATTGATGCAATAATAATAGGAATGTTTCAACAAACAGATGTAGCACTGGAGGTGCTACCTTGTTTATGTCAAGAAATTTCGAAAACTGGCCAACTGACTGTAAGAGTTCCATACTTGTGCCTATTCTCAAGAATGTGGAAATTATTGAACAATATCAGTAATATTGGCCTGGAGTTTGGCTCAGTTGGTAGAGTGCTGCTCTGCCCTTTCTGTGAATTTGGGTTTGATCCTCAGAACCATAAAATGGGAGAAGGATGTGGCAACCCATTCCTGAAACAATCCCCAGACAATCAGCCTTTGAAAACCCAACTATGAGGATAAGATCCTGACAGGGTTAGTGGTGAGGAGGGAAGAAGATGATACACATGAAACATGGGGGCTGGGATTTAGCTCAGCCTAAATTGCCACACTTAATGAGGACTCCAATTCAATCCCCAGCACTGCAAAAATGGGAGAAGGATATGACAATCCACTCCAAAGCAATCCTGAAGCAATCAGCCATCGAAAACCCTGTAAGGGTCACAAGGAGACAGATCCAACCCAACAGCACCTAACAACAACATCATTAATATCACACACAAGCAAAATTTTACTAAAGATTATTCAAAGGTGAATGCAGCAGTATATAGACAGGGAACTGCCAGAAAATCAAGCTGGGCTTGAAATCAGAAGAGGGCTTGGAACCAGGGACATCATTGCTAATGTCAGACAGATATTAGCCTAAAGCAGAGAATGCCCAGAAGATGCGTATCTATGTTTTATTGACTGTGAAAAGGTATTTGACTGTGAAGATTATAAAAAGTTATGGATAACATTGTGAATAATGGAAATACCAGAGTACTTCATTGTACTCATGAGGAATGTGTACATGGACGAGGAGGCAGTCATTCGAACAGAATAAGGAAACACTGCCTGGTATAAAGTCAAGAAAGGTGTGCATCAAGGCTGTATTGTTTCACCATACCTTTTCAATCTCTATGCTGAGCAAATAATATGAGAAGATGGACTTTATGAAGAAGAACAAGGTACCTTAATTGGAGGAAGACTCATTAACAACCTGCATTATGCAGATGACACAATTCTGCCTGCTGAGAGTGAAGAGAACTTGAAACATTTACTGATGAAGATCAAAGAACACAGCCTTCAGTTTAGATTTCACCTCAATATCAACATTAAAATTTTTTTACAATTGGGTCAATACACAATTTTATGATAAATAGAGAAATAACTGAGGTTGTCTAAGATTTTGTTTTACTTGGTTTTACAATCAACACCTGTGGAAACAGCAGTCAAGAAATCAAAAGATGTATTGCTTTGGGAAAAGCTAGAAAAAACTTTAAAGTGTTGAGAAGTAAGGTTGTCACGTTGAAGATGAAGGTGTGCCTGACTCATGACAAGGTATTTTCAGTTGCATCATATGGTTATGAAAGCTAGACATTGAATGAGGGAGACAGGAGAAGAATTCATGTCTTCAAATTCTGGTGCTGGAGATGAATATTAAATATACCATGGAGTGATAAAAGGACCAACATATCTGCACTAGAAGAAGTGCAACCAGAATGCTCCTTGGAAGCAAGGATACCTAGACTGCTTCTCATGTATTTTGAACATGAGTGAACATTTTAATCAGGAGTGACCAATTCCTGGAGAAAGACATCATGTTTGGGAGAGTGGCAGGTCAGTGAAAAAAGGAAGACCTTCAACTAGATAGATTGACACAATGTCTGCAACAATGGGCTTAAATATAAATAAGATCCTGTGCTGGCACTGACTCAGAGAGTGTTTCATTCTGTTGTGCATAGGGCTGCTATTAGTCAGACCTGACTTGATGGCACCTAACGACAAATTTTGATAATTTGGCCTTTTTCCCAAGGTCAAAAATTCTAGATTACATATTATTTGTCACCAGCAAAAATCTCTGGTAAACGTAGAAACACCTCTCACCTCCAAATATACATGCTTAAAATTAAGCTGCCATATTCTTGGCATTTGTGCAGGAAGATATGCTTGCACAGCATTGGAAGATTGCATATATGAGTTGATAAGCAACTGTGTTATGATCTCATTCAGAAAGCATGAAATCTATAAGTCTCCAGGGCTCAATGACAGGGTCATGACACTGTTTATGTTGTCAAGTCCCAGAATACAGATCCTAGTATACTAGGCCAATTGAGACTAGCCTAGGAATTCTTCACATTGTCCTTTATTTTAGATTCAAGATTGTGGCCCTTATACAATAAAATTTCCATGGAATTTTTAACAACATCTTTGAAAACTAATACTTTTGATTCTTTGCAATCATATATGTTCAGTAACTTGAAGAAACAATGTAAGGGCATTCAGAATCATGTAATTGTCAAAAAATTGCAACAGTTCTATTTTCTACAACATTGACACCATAACGTTTCATTGACCATGATTATTCAATGTATACTTTGTGTCAAGTACTTTGTTAAGCATTAATATTCTGCAAAGTAAACAGTTATTACCATGTTCTCATAGACAAAAAAATGAACTTAAATTTATGTTAAATGCAAAAGTAATTTAAATATTTTGCCCAAAGTCAATCCTGTAAAGTGGGATTCAAGGCCAGATTCACCTACTTCCTATATATATGTGTACATGTGTATACATATATATATGTATATATATACACATATATATGTATATATGTATATATGTATATATATATGTTTTATAAAAAATTTTTTAGCCTTTAATTCTGAGATATCTTCAAGTTGTGAAATTGCAAAGAGCATAGAAATTTTGAATATTCTTTATCCAGCTTCCCCTAATTTAATCACCTCACCATAAAACAGAGCAATTACTGAATCTAGAAAAATTAGCATCCACACAATACTATTTATTAATCTACAGATGTTATTCAAGTGTTGCTCATTTTTCCACTAATGCCCTTTCTTTAGTTGTGATCTAATCCGGAGTCCTATATTGTATTTATTATAAAAACTTAATCGTCTACTGTATCCTAAAATTTCTCAGTCTTTATCTTTCCCTACTTTGATACTTTTTCAAAAGAATTGAGGGGTGGAGTCAAGATGGAGGAGTAATGGGAAGCCTCGATTAGGGGTTTGGAATTCACATTGAATAGATAGAAGCAGTGATAATTTAGATTGGGAAATAGAGGATGAAACTGGGTGAACACTGAAATCCAGGATTTGGCTTCAGAGG
Source organism: Pedetes capensis (assembly GCA_007922755.1). Classification (NCBI taxonomy): domain Eukaryota; kingdom Metazoa; phylum Chordata; class Mammalia; order Rodentia; family Pedetidae; genus Pedetes; species Pedetes capensis. The sequence goes on from VMDO01004731.1 coordinate 44,477, forward strand.
AGCTACACAGAGGACAGTAGCGGGACTGCCGCCATTTCGCCATCATGCAGATGGCGGGATAGAATCCTGGAGACTGGGAGGGGACTTCGCACACACGCACCTACGGGGGCCAGACCCAACACAGAGTGCAACCTTGGCAGCACACTCTCACCTTGCCTATGGGACACAAACTACAAATTTCGGGTGAGTCAGTTTGAGGTGGCACATGGAATCACCATCCATAGTGGCTGCGGAGGGAAGGGGAAACCAGTGCCAGCAGTATGCTTCTAGAGCTGAGATGCGGCTCCCTCCCTCCTTTTGTGGTGGGACAGTTGTGCAGACGCGATCTCCACAGACATACGGGCACACATACACCTGGATCCCAGACACACCAGAGGTGATCCTAAGTCATCCCACTGCACTGTGGAGAAATTTGGGGTTTGTGGAGGCGACTGAACCCCATGTGGACAGAGTGCTCCTTTTCAGCAGAGCCTAGCGGCACAATTAGTCACAATCAAAGCAGTTTTGAGCGCAATTGCTGCACACAGACAGACCTGCTGCAGATTCCCTCTGGGGCGGTTGGATATCATCCCACCCACAAGAGGATACGATCCTCCCAAGTGGTCTCCCAAGTGGGCTGAAAGCCCTGCAATAAAAAAAATCCACGATAGCAGCAATATTCCCTCCATGCTGTAGGTTTTGGGGCAGAAATCTCTGATTTGGGGAATTGGCGCCTGAACTACGTGGGACAGGGAGAACTCCAAGGAGGACCCCACAGGTTCCACTGCCTCTCAAACAATACAATAGACACAGAATATTTCTGTGTTCTGTGGAACAGTCTCTTTGGGCACTCAGTGTCCCACTTAAACCCAGGACATTGTGGGGTGGTCCACATTATCTACCCAATCGGTAAGAATAAGCCAGACTGCTCACGCATATTATGTGAAAACACTGCCACCCTGAGTTCTATAGGGAGCACTGCTTCCTGCAGTATCGATTTCACCCGGTGGAACTGGGTGTCCACAGTTCAGATTCCACCTGCAAGAACATACAAGTCCTTTTTTGTTTTGTTTTGTTTTTGTTTTTTCTGTACGGGTGTTTGAACCCAGGGTCTTGCACCTGCTTGCTTTGTGGGCGGTAGACCGCCACGCTGCTCCCTCAGCCCATATTTTTTGTTTTTTGAAACAGGGTCTCGCTGGGTTGCACAGATCTCGGGCTTGCCATCCTCCTGCCTCTGCCCCCCAAGCCGCTGGGATTCCAGGCGTGTACCACTACACCTGACTGCAAGTGTTTTTATATGTATGTGGGATCATGTATGCATGAGGTCAGGATTTTTTTTTTTTTTGGTATGGGCTTTTGAACCCAGGGTCCAGTGCCTGCTTGCTTTATAGGTGCTGGACAACTGGGCTGCACCCTGGGACCATATTTTTTGCTTTTTGAGACAGGGTCTTGCTGGGTTGCATAGAACTCGGGCTTGCAATCCTCCTGCCTCCGACCCCCAAGCCACTGGGATTGCAGGCGTGCACCACCGCACCCGACTACAAGTGTTTTTATATGTGTGTGGGAGTGTGTATGTGTAAGATATTTTTTTCTTATTTCTCTTTTTCCTTCCTATTTTTCTTCATTTCTTCTTTTGCTCCCTTCTCTTTTTCTATTCTCCTTCTCTTTTTCTTAAGCTATGTGTGTTTTAATTATTTTACCCTTAAGTCTTAACTTTAATTTTAATTTTGACAGTAATTTCTATTAGCCTCTGTCCTCTACCTCCTCTTTCCCCCTCTTCTGTCACCACATGCCCCCCTTTCTCACCCCACAGAAGAGAAATAAAATCTATTGCCTCCCTATACTCTAGCCCCTTTGGAGTTGGACTGGTGGACTAAAGAGAGAACCACATAGACCAAAAAGCCAAGAATATACCCAGCTTATAAGCTCTAGTAAGCACCAGAGATACAGCAACACAAAATCTCAGCGGAATAACAGAGGGAGAAGTTCTGCACAATCAGGAGAGACAAATTCTATTTCCTGGACCATATTATGGGCAAACAAAGTAAACCTACAAAAAACAAAGGGGCAGGATGGATCTGAAGCCTCCACAGATCAAAGCCCCCCCAACAAATAACTCCAAGGACTCTCAATTCTTAGAGATCTCTGATATAGAATTCAGAGTCATGGTTATAAACATGCTAAGAGAAATTAAAACAAATACCACAAGTTCACATGGAAGCCATTCTGTCATCCCAGTTAGAAATGATAAGGAAAAACCAAGCCACTCTTCTTGACACTCAATCCAAATTATCAGAATTGAACATGGCTAAAGAATCCTTTTCATCGAGACCGAATGAATCTCAACTGAGGATTTCCAATTCAGAGGATGCCATAAATGAACTGAAATACAAGCAGTAAGAAATGGAATCAATGATAAAGGTTTTAAAGAAAGATATCCAGGAGAACGCAGATAGAATGAAAAAATGAAATTTAAGAATTCAGGGCATTCCTGAAGGAGAAGAAAGATCCACTGGAGGCCTTCAAGACCTAGTAAATGATATCCTCCAGGAAAACTTCCCAAAGATAGCACAGGAAATGGATATATACACCACTGAGACATTCAGGACTCCTTTGAAGGCTGACTTAACTAGATCATCCTCGAGACACGTCATTGCTCGATTCCTATCGTTAGAGACCAGAGACGCTACCCTGCAAGCAGCAAGACAGAAGCCCCTTATTACTTATAAAAAAAAGCCAATAAAAATTACTGCAGACTTTTCCATATCCACATTGAAAGCTAGAAAGGAATGGACACAGGTGATTCAAATATTAAGAAAAAAATATCTCCAGCCTAGATTAATATATCCAGCAAAATTATCTTTGAATATAGATGAGTAGTATAGGACATTTAATGACATTGATGCTTTTAAATGATATGCAACCACCAAACCAGCACTGGAGAGGATTGTAAATCAATTACCACATCCAGGAGAGTTCAGACAACCCTACAAAGGAAATCAAAGAACTGGTTAGCTGAGATGAGTGCAACACAAGAAAGGAGCAAAGCAAACATGGTTCATAAATCAGTAACAGGTAATGATTGGATATATAACAATAAATGCTACTCAATAATCTCTATTAATGTAAATGGTCTTAACTCACCAATTAAGAGACAGGCTGGCTAATTGGATGAAAAAACGCAAACCATCAATATGTGATATTCAAGAAACTCATCTAAATCACAAAGCCGGGAATAAACTGAGACTTAAGGGCTGGAAAAATGTATACCTAGCAGGGGGGAACAAAAGAAAGCAGGTGTTGCAATTCTAATTTCAGATAGATTAAATTTCACTCCAATATTAATTAGAAGAGACAAAGGAGGACATTACATTTTAATACAAAGAACAATAGATCAAGAATCCCTAACACTCCTATATATTTATGCCCCAAACATAGGGGCACCTAGCTTTATAAGACAAACCTTATGGAATATAAAGTACTTTATTGGATCTGAATCAATAATAATGGGAGACTTCAATGCCCCACTTTTATCAAGAGATAGGTCATCAAAATGAAAAATCAACAGAGAAATATCAAATCTAGTCTCCATCCTAAACCAGTTGGATCTCACAGACATATACCGAATATTTCATCCACATAATGAGGAATACACATTCTTTTCAGCTTGACATGGTACGTTTTCTAAAATAGATCATATGCTAGTCCATAAGAACTCCCTCAACAAATACAAAAAACTAGAAATTAGCCCCTGTTCCTTATCAGATCATAATGGGATAAAATTGGAGCTCAAGAGCATGAATAATTCCAGTAACTTTAAAAACACATGGAGACTGAATAATACACTAATGAATGACCAACGGATCGTTGATGAAATCAAATTGGAATTTAAAAAATTCCTGCAATCAAATGATGATGAAAACACATCATACCAAAACATATGGGATACAGCAAAGTCAGTTTTAAGAGGGAAATTTATAGCATTAAGTGCCTTCATCAATAAAATAAAGAAAAGCCAAATAAATGACCTACTGACACAGCTTAAGACACTAGAAATCCAACAAAAAACCAACCCTAAATGGAACACACAAAAGGAAATTACAAAATTAAAGGGAGAAATATCTCAATTAGAATCTAAAGAGATAATTCAAAAAATTAATAAGACTAAGAGCTGGTTCTTTGAAAAGATTAATAAAATACACACCCCTCTGGCTAAACTCATCAAAAAGAAAAAGGAAAAAATCTAACATAGTACGGATTATGAAAGACAATGGGTCCATATCCATTGAGTTCAATGAAATATAAAAAATTGCCAGGGATTAATATGAGAGACTTTATTCCCAAAAATATTAAAATGGAGAAGAAATGGACAAATTTATTAACATGTATGACCTACCAAAACTAACCCCAGAAGACATAACTGACTTAAACAAGCCCATTACATATACAGAAATAGAAAAGGTAATTAAAAGTCTCCAAGCAAAGAAGAGCCCAGGTCCTGATGGATTCACAGCAGAATTTTACCAAACTTTTAAAGAAGATATAATACTGTCTTCTTCAAATTATTCCAAAAATTAGAAAAGGAAGGAACACTCTCAAATTCATTCTATGAAGCTACAATCACCCTGATACCTAAACCAGGAAAAGATTCATCTAAGATAGAGAATTATAGACCCATCTTCCTTATGAATCTAGATGCAAAAATATTTAATAAAATTCTGGCAAACAGAATCCAGCAGCATATAAAAAAGATTATTCGCCATGACCAAGTGGGATTTATACCACAGATGCAAGGCTGGTTTAACATAGAGAAATCAATCAGTGTAATCCAGCATATCAAGAAACTGGCAAACAAAAACCACATGATCATCTCAATTGATGCTGAAAAGGCCTTCAACAAATTTCAACACCATTTTCATGATAAAAACACTGGAGAAGATAGGTATAACAGGCAAATACCTTAATTTCATAAAAGCCATTTATGACAAATCTACATCCAACATTATATCAAATGGAGAAAAACTGAAACCATTTCCTCTTAGATCTGGAATAAGACAAGGATGTCCCCTCTCTCCTATTCTATTTAACATAGTAACTGAAGTCCTGGCCAAGGCAATCAGACAAGAGAAAGAAATCAAAGGAATACAGATTGGCAAGGAAGAGGTCAAATTATCCTTATTTGTAGATGATATGATTTTGTACCTGCAGGACCCCAAAACCTCAACCAGAAAACTTCTGGATCTAATTAACTCCTTCAGCAAAGTCACAGGTTACAAAATTAACACACAAAAATCAATAGCTTTTCTTTACACCAATTCCAAACAGGAAGAGAAGGAAATTTCAGGAAAAATACCATTTATGATAGCCCAATAGAAAATTAAATACCTTGGAATCAATCTAACCAAAGACCCTTCAGATCTCTACAAGGAAAATTTCAAAACATTAAAGAAAGAAATAGCAGAGGACACTGAAAAATGGAAAGTCCTTCCCTGCTCCTGGACAGGGAGAATTAATATAATAAAAATGGCTATCCTTCCAATACCAATTTATAGATTTAATGCAATACTCATTAAAATTCCACTGACTGACTTTACAGAAATAGAAAAAATTATCCAAAAATTCATATGGAACCACAAAAGACCATGTATAGCCAAAACACTCTTAAGCTGCAAAATGAATGGAGGTGGAATCACAATTCCTGACTTCAATCTATACTACAGAGCAGTGGTTGCAAAAACAGCTTGGTCCTGGCACAAAAATAGGCCCGAAGACATCTGGAACAGAATAGAAGACCCAGAAATACCTCAACATACCTATAGCCACCTGATTTTCGACAAAGGAGCAAAGCAAGTAAACTGGAAAAAGGACAGCCTTTTCAACTAATGGTGCTGGGAAACATGGTCATCTGCATGCAGAAAAATGAAAGCTGACTGCACCTCTCAATATACATGAGAGTTAACTCAAAATGGATAAAAGATCTCAACATAAAACCTGAAACTTTAAAACTTATAGAAGGGAAGATAGGCAACACACTCCATCATATAGGCATAGGAAAGTATTTCCTTAATAGGACTCCAATTGCTCAAGAAATTGCAACAAGAATAGATAAATGGGATTACATGAAATTAAAAAGCTTCTGCACAGAAAAAGAAACAATTAACAGAGTCAAGGAAACCCCCACGGAATGGGAAAAAATCTTCACATTTTATACATCTGACAAAGGTCTAATTACTAGAATTTATAAAGAACTCAAGAAAAATCTCCCAAAAAAACAAATAACCCAATACACAAATGGGCAAAGGAACTGAGTAGACAGTTCTCAAATGAAGAGGTCCATAAAGCCATGAAACACATGAAAAAATGCTCAACATCCCTAGCCATTAGGGAAATGAAAATCAAAATAACTCTGAGATTTCACCTTACACCAGTAAGAATGGCCAAGATCAATAAAACAAACAACAACAAATGCTCGCGAGGTTTCAGGGAAAATGGAACACTCTTACATTGTTGGTGGAGCTGTAAATTGGTCCAACCACTGTCAAAATCAATATGGAGGTATATTAAAAAACTAAAAATTGATCTACCGTATGACCCAGCTATAACACTGTTGGGAATTTACCCAAAGGGAGATGTGCCATCATACCACAGAGACACCTGCATCTCCTTGTTCAATGCAACACTTTTCACAATAGCAAAGATATGGAATCAACCAAAGTGTCCTTCAACAGAAGAATGGATAAAAAAACTATGGTACATATACACAATGGAATACTACTCAGCAATCAAGAAAAATGAAATAAGGCCATTCGCAGCAAAATGGATGGAAGTAGAGAAAATTATTTTAAGTGAACAAACACAAGCTCAGAAAGAGAAACACCATATGTTCTCACTCATATGTGGGAGCTGAATCAAAATTATGAGAAGGAAAAATCCTATTCAAAGGTTGGATCAAAATAAAGGGGAAAATAAGATAAAAATGGTGTCAATAGAAACGGTCTAGAAAATGCATGCAATTTTTCTAACAAGATAAAAACAAAGATCACTACAGGAAAAGTTTCTATGTTAAACAGAACTGGAACCCAAGGACATATAGAAAAATATTACCAAGGAAAAGATAGAGAAGACTTAGATGAGGAGGATGGGAGGAGGGAAGCATATGGGAGGGTAAGGGAGAACCTATATACATAATGTACATCAAAATGCATATATGGGAATGTCACAATGAAAACCATGTCAGAATAAATCACATTAAGGTGTACATTAAAAATTTCCAATAAAAAAAAAGAATTGATCATTTGTTTAGTAAAAAGTTCCTTTCGTAATGATGACTTTCAATTTGATTTGTCTGATGTTTTCTCATGTTTAGATGGAAGTTTTGCATTTGGGGCAAGAATATTCCAGCAGTGATATGCCCTTCTCAATATATCATATTGATATGATATTGATGGTTATGTATCAAAAAGTAGAAATTTGCTTTCCTCTATCATCTTTGTCTTTTGTTGTTGTTAGGTGCCATTGAGTTGGATCTGACTCATAGCGACCCCATGTACAACAGAGTACAACAGAGTACCCAACACTGTGCCACGATTGGCACTGTGTCAGTGCTTTCCTATCATTCATAGGGTTTTCAATGGCTGATTGTTTAGGGAGTGGGCTGCCAGGTCCTTCTCCTAAGGTTACAGCACCCAATATTCCAAGGTGCTCTCCCATCCAAGGACTAACCAGACCAACTCTGCTTACCTTCTGAGTTCTGATGGGATCAGATGCCAGGGTGGTATGGATGTAGATGGCTTCTAACTAGCCATGGTTAATTAGAATATGCTTCAAATCCTTAACTTAGTGTCCTCTCTCTCTCTCTCTCTCTCTCTCTCTCTCTCTCTCTCTCCGTCTCGGTCTCTGTGTCTCTCCCTCTCTCCATTGTGTGCTTGTGTGTGTGTGTGTGTGTGTGTGTGTGTGTGTGTGTGTTTAGAGAAGTGCAGTAGATATTTAACAATCAGCTCTCTGGAAAAGAAAAAGTCCTAATTTCCAGTATTTCAAGCTGCCAACATTATGCCATTGATCTCAGAGGTGAGGGGAGATACACACAAGATCAGCTCTCAAGGAGTGTGATTTAACACTCCACTGGAATAATATGTATGTGTACACTGCATTTTCTTAATTCTAAGCTCTTGTCAGTAGAATCAAGGAACATGTACTTGGAAATAAGACATAATTTTTAAATACTCAAGAATACAATTACCTTAAAAATACAGTAATTCCTAGAGTGTTATAATTAAGATTAAGATACATTTTTTTAATTATTTGCTTTAATTCTTCACATAGTGAGGTGGCAGTTGTTGTTAGGTGACTTTGATTCATAGCAACCCTATGTACAACAGAACGAAATACTCTCTGACACTGTGCCATGCCTGGCACTATTGTCAGTGTTTCTCTGCTATTTGTAGGGTTTCAATGGCAGATTGTTTCAGGAGTGGATTGCCAAGTCCTTCTCCCTAGCCTGTAGCACTTGGAATTCCCAGTTGGTCTCCCATCCAAGGACTAACCAGGCTGACCCCATTTAGCTTCCGAGATCAGATGGGATCAGATATTAGGGTGTTATTGCTGCAGATGGATAGTGAAGTTCTGTGATATAAAGTCTTAAATGTCTAAGTTTAAGCTGTGCAATTTCTAGGCATTATTGGAAAGTAGCTTCAAAAATACAGGATGACAGTGCTTTAATAAGAAGTACAAAACAATCTGTCTTACCTCAATTCTGATGACCCCACATTTCCTTAACTCTTCAGTCACAGGATGTTAGATTAACAGAACACCCTTCCTTTCTTCTACTCATTTTACTGGCAAGGTCACAGCTGATCACCATAGTATCTGCTGGTAGGAGATTCATAAATGCTAATTTTAACTGAAGACTTTATTTATTAGCATATTCCACAGAGTGTGTTCAGCTTAAAATACATTTGCACAATTTACATTTTTATATGCTGTTCTGTAAGGGAAAAGACACAGTCCCACATTGGAGGACTCCTTTCCAGTATTTGATTTGCTAATCAAATAGGGAGTCTGTTTGATTTACTTTTTATATTTTTATTTATGTTCTGAGGTGCTGAGGATCAAACTCAGGGCCCTGTGCATGCTCAGCAAGCACTATACCACTGAGCTACATTTCCAGCCTTGACGAAAAATTTAAAAACATCTGGAAGGGAGTATTATTATCTCATATTCTTCCTTCACCTGGGCTAGGGCTTAGCTCACTTGGTAAAGTGTTATTCCGTACTTCCTGAGGACGCAGGTTTGATCCCCAGAACCGTAAAAATGGGAGAAAGACGTGGCAGTCCACCTCTGAAACAATCCCAAAACAATCAGCCAATGAAAACTCTGAGGGTTGCTAGGAGTCAGACTCCACTCAACAGCACTTAACAACAACAACAACAATAACAACATTCTTCCTCCACAGGGCTCAAGATCTATATAAAGAAATCAATTCCACACAAGAGGATTTTTTAAATCACATTTGTCTCGGTTAATATTTAAAAGCTATATTTTATGCACACTGGTGGACAGACTGGCCTAACGACGATATCCATGTCCTAATCCCCAAAACCTGCTTGGCAAAAGGGATTTTATGGATATAATTAAGTTAAAGATCTTGAGGAAAGAGGATTGCCTTCCATTATGCATAGGCTCACTATAATCACAGGGTTCTTATATCTTGAGGCAGCAAGGTTGGGTCAGAGAAAGAGGTGTGACAGGGCAACATAGGTTGAAGTGAGTGGCTGTGAACAGAGGGAAGCAGGCAGCTAGAAAAGGCATGGAGGGGATTTTCCCTTAGAGCTTCTAGAGGAGCACAGCTCTTCTGACACGTTGTAAGACCCATTTCAGACTTTCAACTTCTTAAATTTCAAGATAATAAATGTTTGCAGTTTTAAGCCACTAAATCTATGGTGATTAGGTACAGCACCAATAGGAAACTAAAACCAAAAGACACACTTTTGTGTGGTTAACTTCATCCCTTTATGATTCTTTTCAACTTTCCCTTACCCCACCCTGTCACCTTCTTCAACATCTAGGACCATGGGACGGGGGAGGCACAATGTATTTATGACTTGATGTTCAAAAGGGTGCTGATGATTTCTGTAAATATTTAAAATAAATTCTTCATCTGGAAGTACATAGTGTATTTTCAAAATATTTGCAACCATAATTTCAATGAGGAAGAAGCCCTTACTTAGAAAAATTAAAGTTTTTCACATAATGAAAAACTTTTATGTCCAAATAGATAAGCACTTAAAAATGTTTCTACTCTGAGAACAATACCTTATTCTTTTGTGGTTTATTTGTATTGACGTAGCCAAAAGGTAATGCCATAGACATAAAAAGGTGCTTTGGTGTACTGTTTCAACTAGAAATCTCTTAGCTATGCTATCTCTATGAGACAGTAAAAATTAATGGAAAATTATAACCCTAAAATACTACAATATTTTCAAGTCCCCTTTGGATTAAAGTTTAAATTTTTTCATGATGTTAAGTGTATTTTTTTTCCAGGTTTGACTTCTTGGAAAATTGGAAACTAGAAACTAAAATTAAGCAGTCAATGCTCCTTTCTTTACACCAAATCAATAGAGTATGATGAAAAATATTATTATTTTTCCTGTTTAAAGTATTAAACATAATTTTTACATTATGCAGTGTATGTCTGATCTCACTTTTAGACTAACTGTGGTAAAATAGGAGGTGCCACAACTAGAAATTAGATCTGGGTTCAAGCCTCAGATTAGTAAATGATCTTGGAAAACCATTTAATATTCCCCAGTTTTATTCCAGTTCTAATATTACTTGCCCTAGCTATCTTGCAGGAAATAAATGAAATATATTGTATTAAAAAATACATGGTAGACTGTAAATTACTACTCAAATGATAGCTATAATGAAGGAAAGATCTGAAATAGCCAATAGAATTATTACTATCTAGAAGTAGAATGTCCCCAAAAAGGACTTTTTATTTTCTCATTTGCAATTCTGTGTGTGTGTGTATCCCAGACTGTTCATCACTGACTAACAAACCTCAGAAGGCATATATTTTCACAATAACTATCAGCATTGAATTTTACATAAATTATTTAAGCCTATTTTTCAAAGTTAAGAAGTAATAGAGATTTACTTATTGTTGACATCTAGAAATTTTTAAAAAGAAGATTATTGTAAGCCTCTAAAAAGTTTGTTATGCTTAGAGTTAAAGTTCAGGTTGATCTTTTTAATATTGTAACAAGCTCACACCTCATTAATCACTTAAAAGTGGCCCCAGGCCATGATAAAGGGATGGCCTAATAAATCAGACTTGATGTTTACTATTTCCAAATCATTGTCAATAAGTAGAGGGAGGAGGTGACAATTTAATAACTAATGCTTATTACTTGGAGTTTTTATTTTTTGATTTTAATCAAAAACATAAGAAGTAGGAAGGTGAACTAGCACAATGCACACAATTATAGACACAGGCATAAAGACAGTAACACTCATGGTAAATGATGTGTTCATTAGAAACATCTCACAATTACCATTGTGTATGAGTTGCTCTATAGTACGAAATATTGTTTCTAGTTGTTGTAACTGTGTTTGTGTAATGAAAAAATATCCTTTCCATACTTATGGGTGAGTAAATAATGGTAGTAATGGTGTTGTGTGGATCATAGTAGAAGAGGGGCGGAATTTTAGCAAGATGGGCTTCAGTATGGGCAATGCATGGGAACAGAAGAGAAAAGTGAAATATATAAAAAACATGGAAAACGGGAGGGAAAGGCAAGAGGTTAAGAAGAAAGAAAATGGGGCTATGGTCAACAGAGCCTAGTTTGGCAGTGAAAGAATAGAGACTAATGCTGTACTTTGGCACCAACCAGTAAACCAAGATATAAAATGAATTGGAGAAAATTATAGTGCAGCTTCTCAGCATTATCTGTGGTCAACATTCTTAGAAGCCTGATCTCCTGGTACTGAAGATTCTACAGGAAAAGCTAGACAGAGAAGGAAGAATAGAACAAAATGAAAAGCAAGTACTCGCATAATGGCCCAAGACACCTGATACTCAAAGTAAAAGGAAGGTGTCCATGAAATAGAGTCCAGGAGTCTTGGGTAGGTGTGGGTGGGGACGGGAGTCAAAACGGGAAATCACCAAGGAGAGAGAGAGGGACAATACCAAGCACTTCAACGCACTTCGACATTCTTAAGCTTGTATTAGGACAGAAGGATAAAATAGAATTTGTACAGGTACTAAAAACAAAAGGTATGGACTCAAGTTCCAGTTTTGGTCTTGGCATTGATTTGGGAGGGAAAAAAAAAGAAAAAAAAAAAGAAGCCCCATTTCGCTGGGTGCAGTGGCTCATTCCTATAATCCCAGTGACTCAGCAGGCAGAGGTAGGAGGACCTCAGGTTGGAGGCCAGAGACAGCCTGAGTAATTTATCAAGACCCTGTCTCAAGATAAAAAGTCAAAACTGGGCGTGGATACGGCCCAATGGTTGAGCACTTGCAAAGTATGTTCGAGGCTCTGGGTTCATCCCCTACGTACTATAAACAAAACAAAACAAAATAAACAAAAAGCATTTAAGTCATAGTCCAATCATGTAATAGCTAAGTAAGATATTTTACAGCACAAGATGTCAAAAGTCTAAAACTTCGTTTTAATCAGTTAAAGTGAGGACCGTAAATAATCCCTACTTTGAGATTGTTATGAGAATTGAAAGAGAAAAATACTTGTAAATATCCTAGCATTTATGTGGATGGCTGTATTAGCTATATAACTATTTATTATTAATCATAGAACTTCACACAAATCCTTGAATCTCTGTCCATCATAGTTACCTAACCTGTAAAATTGGAATAACGATAACACATTTATGATATGGAGTGGCACCAATAGTAGGTAATTTATGCTAACAACCTGGCATACAATAGGCTTACAGCAGTAGCTATTATTATTTTAAAATGCTCTGATTTAAAGAATAATCCAAGTTGTTCAGATGACAAAAATGTAGAGTATCTGATTTATTTTTTACTTTATATACTTGATAAATTTTATATCAAGGGGAAGGAAGCCCACACAGATTGAAGTAATGTTTATACTATTCTTAGGAAGAACATTGAGGACAGATCGCTTCTGAAAGTCATTAGATAACTAAACTTCTGATTATCTGTCAAATTAGCTTGAAACCTGTCTCCAATTTTCCAAACTTCATCCCTCCTGTCTTAGCCATTATTACATATTCTGCTACTAAAAAAAAAGACACATGTTGTTGTCTCTGGGAAATACAGAGTTTTGGTTATACTGATACTTGTTCTCTAAAAGAGAAGATGAGGTTCTTTTAAGAGCACAGCCTGATTTCCATTAGCCCTCATTTCTTTGTATCACTATCATTTTTTTCATATTCTACACAGTTTCTAGGACTATGCTGGGTGTGCAGAAACCAGGAAGTCAATAGTTATTCATTTGTCTGCTCAGAAGCATAAGACCTAAATTTTCCTCAAAATATTTTTTATTTAATTATAGTCAGAACCTGTGTCTACCATGTTTCTGTAAACAGAGATTTATAGTAGGTGCTTCACTGGGAGCTATTTTATTATAATTGATTTCTAATTAAACACACACTTAAAATGGTTATAATTAGAGCACAATATGGTCCAGTCTTCTTTAATGGGGATCCATATTGCTGTCATTATAAATATCACTTTTCAGCACCATGTCTTACCAAACAGAACTCATTTTGAAATGCCAGTTTTTGTGAAAAACTTTATGCATTTGTCCAAATGGTATTTGGACAAGAGAAGAAGTTTTTCTTTCTGGGTTCATTTTCAGGTTGTTAGCCTAACCTAAAATAGAGCTTCTTTAAAAGTCTGCCCGAATGTTTAGTTAGAACAGAGAAGGGACAACTGAGTGTTGAGTGGTAGTGTTACATTGAGTGAAGACATGACTGTAAATAACTCTGTAGTCTGGAAATGAATGATGCTTTTGACAGAGATGATTATGTCGTATTGACAACATTGATGTCAAATGCAGAGTGAAAATATGAGATTGACTATCAGCGGTTTCTACCAGTGATCACGGGAAATAGCTTCAGTGAGGTAAAGGAGCAGGAATGAATGCACATCTCCCCCTCTCCCATTCACACTCCTCTTTCCTCAGAGACAGCTTCATCCAGCTCCCCTTAAGGGAGAAGGATCTAGTGTCCACACTTCATCAAGGAGGCTCAAATACTCTAAGCTGCTTTTTTTTAAGTTCAGTGTTTGCAGGGTAAAATCATTAGTCACCTCACCTCCAAATAAGCAAAGCCAAAATACCCAAGGGAAGAAGGGAAGTCCTGAATTTCTATGGAAGAAATTACTATTTCAAGTTAGATCTGATATATCTGAAACAATGACTTTGAAGGCTGGTAAGAGCCCCATGTGAGGTTTTCATTACAAACTCATTGTTCCTGTGACTGCTAAATACTGGCTTGTATTTCTGGGGTGAAGAATATTCTGCATGGTAAGTCTTCCAGTTTGCGGAAAAATGTAGTATATTGAAGAGTTGATAATAAATTTTTCCATAACTCTCCATTCCAGGCATTTGTTGTATTATTGAGGCTTCTTGGCAAGCATTTTTAGTATAGAAACTGTTCTTTCAAATATGCTCTGAAAGTACCTATGTTCCTTATTACTCATATTGAAACATGTAAAATAATTTCAATATTTACTAAAACCAAGATACAACATAGAAATTGGCAGACCATATTCAAAAGTCTGGAGTTACACTAATAATATTCTGTGCGCAAAATCTGTGAGTCACTAAATTTGTCAGCAAACGTGTGGATGAATTTCTGAGGGCATAGAACGTCTGTGTAGAGAACATTTGGCCTCATTGTGGGGAGTTACAATGGGGTGTTTATCTTAGTATAAAGCAGCAATGCATATGCCATCATGTTAATCCTGCTGCTGTGGCCTTTCATGGGTCCATGCAGCAGTGATGTGGGTCCTCAGTGGAAGGCATGCCTCTTACTGCATGACTTTTTGACTTGGAAACCTGAGATAGATAAGTGTCTTTTGTTGTTGTTTTGCTGTTGGCTGAAATACAAATGGCACGAGCTTCCTGTTTAAAGTATATGTGATTTTCACATAGACAAAAACTGTCCAGTAAATGAAGCTGGAACTTAACTTTTTTTGGAGGGGAGCAGGTACTTAGGAGTCGAACCCAGGGCCTTTCACCTAGCACATACTTTGCAAGTACTCTACCACTGGGTTGCACTTACAGCCCATTTTTGATCACTAAATTGTGCTGCCTCTGGCCTTGAACTTGTGATCCTTCTGCCTCCTCCTCTGGAGTCACTGGGATTACAGGAGTTTGCCATGGCGCCTGGCTTGGAACCTAACTCCTTAAATCAAGTAGCTTTCTGTGAAATATGTTAGTTTTTGAATACT
This sequence comes from Pedetes capensis, assembly GCA_007922755.1. NCBI lineage: Eukaryota > Metazoa > Chordata > Mammalia > Rodentia > Pedetidae > Pedetes > Pedetes capensis. The sequence continues at coordinate 59,895 of VMDO01004731.1, forward strand.
TAAAACTTAATAAAGGATTTGTGAGTTCACTGTGAGAATCACTTACATAACAAAGCTTCTTAACGTGAAAAAACAAAATCTGTCAAAAGGAAGAAATAAAGAACACATTTTTATTAGAAAAAATAATTTGTTAACTATATGGCAATAGTTAATATTTTATTTTATTAAAAAATGCTTTGAAATATAATTTAATAATTCACTTTTGCCAATGGGTTCTATAAACCAGAGTGTGTATTTGTTTTCAACAATATTGTTGTCTCTTCTTGATATGAGGGTGATAGTTTACAGAGGGTAGTTCTTAGTGTTAAAGAACATCTAAAAGCTACCTTCTTATAGGCCCACTATGTTTATTTTTATCTCTAAACTAATATATGTTCACTAGATTTTTGTACTAATCACGAGTAAAATAACAAATATTTTTGTTTTAGAACTGTCTGATGATGTAGAAATGTGAAGGCCATTCATTACTTCAGAGTTTATTTATGATTTTAACCTCAGCCCCTAGGCCTTGGCTTTTCTCTACAAGATTGTACAACTAAGCTTAGTCCAACTAAGCTAGTTTGGGGTCCCTTTGGCTCTAAAATTCCATCAATGTGTGATCCTTAATGAGAAAATAATTTGATACATATTCTCTCATGAATGCTTTTTTGTTCTAAGCAGAATTTTTCATTAAGTATTTTATAATTTATTTAATTTACTGTTTTGAAAGAGCTGTTAAAGCTCCTGACTTCCTTGCCTGTTGTTGTTGTTAGGTGCCGTCGAGTTGTGTCTGACTCAGAGACCCTCATAGGCCTCTGTGGACCCTGTCCCTTTTCCATTGATTGAGTTTGAAGGACTTTGTTCATTTTCACAATGTTCTCGAAAATTTTATGTGTCTCAAATGTTAGCCTTCTTTATCAATATCTTCATTGCATTCATCTAAAAGTGATGAGAGGTTTTATATTTATTTAGATAGCGAAAATGAGTTTATTGGAACATTTTGACTAATCTCTTCCTCTCCTTTGTTTTCTGCTTTTCAACAACATTAGAGAGCACTCACATTATGGTTCAGCACTGTGCTAAGAGTAATATGCATTACTAAATGGAGGATGTGGTTTATTTTTCCTTCATGGACTCTTCTAGATAGTGGGGAAGATATGTATTAATGAATAAACATACAAGCACATTTATAATTACACTAAAAATAAAAGGGAAGGGTTAAAAAGAAGGTCAAGTGGAAATATGTATTTAAGAAGGTGGCCTCGGATGTATTTTTTTGATGAAAGAGTAAGAATTGGACAAGCAAAAGGCTCAGAGGGGCTGTGCACTACTCAGGGGCATGAGCATATGCCAGGAATAAAGCAGAAAATCATTGGTACTTTCAAGTTGGTTAGTGTGTAATAATGCAAAATGAGCACAGAGTAGTTCTTACAGGAATTGTGTATTTTATTTTAGGGATAAGATCATCATATAACCTATTTTCCATAAGGGAACACTTTGGAGAGTTAAAGTAGATACTCCTAAGTATTAACATGGAGGAAGAAGTATAAGTCTGCAGCCATAGCACCCTAGCATCCCATCCCGCCTGATCTCAGAAGCTAAACAGGGTCAGCCTGGTTAGTCCTTGGAAGGGAGACCACCTGGGGATAACTGGTGCTGCAGGCTAGGGAGAAGGACTTGACAATCTACTCCTGAAACAATCAGCCCCTGAAAACCCTGTGAGTAGCAGAGAAATACAGACATAGTGCCGAGAATGGCATAGTGTTGGGGAGTGTTTTGTTCTATTGTACATAGGGTTGCTGTGAGTCAGACTAGACTCAAAGGCACCTAACAACAACAACAACAATAGGTGAAAACCAGGATATGTTACAAGAAAAGCAGTATAAATTGTTACCTACGTAAAGACTGTATGAAGAAAATTAAAACCTTTGAAAGAGGAATAAAATTCAATTTATGTTTTTGTAAGATTACCCAGACTATGTGAATAGAGGATTGGAGGAAGGAAAAAGAAAATGGTAGCTAATTCCTGCAAAGGGATTAGGACCTGGTGAGCCACTCCCGAAACAACTAGCCATTGAAAACCCTATGGACAGCAAAGAAACACTGTCAGATATAGTGCCGGAAAATGAGGCCCCCACTCAAAAGACTACTGGGGAAGAGTTGCCTCCTCAAAGTAGAGTCTACCGTGATGAAGGAAGTGGAGTAAAGCCCCACGGTGCTCAACTTGCTGATGTGCCATGACTCAAAATGAGGAGAAACAACTGTAAACATCCATTAATAATTGGAACATGGAGTATACGTAGTATGAATCTAGGAAAATTAAAAATCATTAAAAGAAAAATGAAGTGCATAAACATTGACATTCTAGGCATCAGTGAGCTAAAATGGACTGGCATAGGCCATTTTGAGTCAGACAATCATATGGTCTACTATGCTGGGAATGATAAACTAAAGAGAAATGGGGTTGCATTCATCATCAAAAAAGACATTTCAAGATCTGTCATGAAATACAATGCTGTCAGTGATAAAATAATACCCATATGCCTACAAGGAAGGCCAGTTAATATGACTATTATTCAAATTTATGCACCCACCACTAAGGCCACAAATGAAGAAAGGGAAGACTTCTATCAGCTTCTGCAATCTGAAATAGATCAAGCATGCAATCAAGACAAACTGATAATCACTGGTGACTGGCATGCAAAGGTTGGAAACAAAGAAGAAGGCTCAGTCATTGGAAAATATGGTCTTGGTGACAGAAACGAAGCTGGAGATCGCATGATAGAATTTCGTCAGACCAATGACCTTTTCATTGCAAATACACTTTTCAACATCATAAACGGAGACTATACACATGGACTTCACCAGATGGAATGTACAGGTATCAAATTGACTACATATGTGGAAAGAAATGATGGAAAAGCTCTACACAACATGTCAAAACAAGACCAAGTGCTGACTGTGGATCAGACCATCAACTCCTCATATGCAAGTTCAAACTGAAGCTGAAGAAAATTAGAACAAGTATACTGAGAGCCATGGTATGACCTTGAGTATATCCCACCTGAGTTCAGAGACCACCTCAAAACAGGTTTAATTCATTAGACACAAATAATAGGAGACCAGAAGAGTTGTGGCACGACATAAAAGATATCATTCAAGAAGGAAGCAAAAAGTTCTTAAAAAGACAAGAAAAAAAAGAAAAGACCAAATTACATGTCAAAAGAGATGGTAGAACTTGCCCTTGAAAGTGAGCAGCTAAAGAAAGAGGAAGACAAGATGAAGTTAAGGAACTAAACAGAAGATTTCAGAAGGCAGCTTGAGAAGACAAAAACAAATATTATAATGACATGTGCTAGGAGCTGGGGGCAGAAAACCAAAAGGGAAGAACACACTCTGTGTTTCTCAAGCTTAAGGAAGTGAAGAAAAAATTCAAGCCTCCAGTGGCAGTAGTGAAAGATTCTACAGGGAAAATATTAAATGATGCAGGAAACATTAAAAGAAGATGGGAAGAATACACAGAGTCATTATACAGAAAGAATTGGTAGATGACCAACCATTCCAAGAGGTTGCATATGAAGAGGATTCAATGGTGTTGAAGGATGAAGTAGAAGCTGCCTTGAAAGAACTGGTGCAACACAAGGCTCCGGGAATTGATGGGATACCAATAGAGATGTTTCAACAAACAGATGCAGCACTGGAGGTGTTAACATGTTTATGCCAACAGATTTGGAAAACAGCTACTTGGCCAACTGACTGGAAGAGATCCATATTTGTGCCTATTCCCCAAATGGGGATCCAACTGAATGTGCAAACTATCGGACAATATCATTAATATCGCACACAAGTAAATTCTACTAAAGATCATTCAGAAGCGACTGCAGTAGTATATAGACAGGGAATTACCAGAAAGTCAAGCAGGATTCAGAAGACGGCAGGGAACCAGGGACACCATTGCTGATGTCAGGTGGATATTAGCTGAAAGCAGAGAATATCAGATAGATATCTATCTACGTTTTATTGACTATGCAAAAGCATTTGATTATGTGGATCATAACAAATTATGGATAACACTTCCAAAAATGGGAATACCAGAACACCTAATTGTGCTCATGAGAAATCTGTACATGAACCAGGAGGCAGTTGTTCGAATAGAACAAGGAAACACTGAGTGGTTTAAAGTTGGGAAAGGTGTGTGTCAGGGGTATATACTTTCATCCTATCTCTTCAATTTATACACTGAGCAAATAATCCAAGAAGCTGGACTTTATGAGGAAGAACGTGGCATCAAGATTGGAGGAAGACTCATTAACAACCTGTGTTATGCAGATGACACAACTCTGCTTGCTGAAAGTGAAGAGGATTTAAAACATTTACTGATGAAGATCAAAGACCATAGCCTCCAATATGGGTTACGACTAAACATCAACAGAACAAAAATACTTACCACTGGATCAGCATGCAACTTCACAGTAAATGGAGGAAAGATTGAGGTTGGTCAAGACTTTGCTTTGCTTGGCTCTATAATCAAACCCGTGGAAGCAGCAGTCAAGAAATCAAGAGATGCATTGCTCTAGGAAAAGCTGTGGCAAAAGATCTCTTTAAGGTATTGAAAAGCAAAGATGTCACATTGAAGACGAAGGTGCATCTGACTCATGCCATGGTATTTTCAGTGGCATCATATGGTTGTGAAAGCTGGACATTGAACAAGAAAGACAGAAAAAGAATTGATGCTTTTGAATTGTGGTGCTGGACACCTCTATTGAATATACCATGGACTGCCAAAAGAACCAACAAATCTGTCCTAGAAGAAGTGCAAGCAGAGTGCTCCTTGGAAGCAAGAATGGCCAGACTGCGTCTTACCTATTTTGGACATGTAGTCAGGAGAGATCAATCCCTGGAGAAGGACATCATGTTTGGGAGAGTGGCAGGTCAACGCAAAAGAGGAAACCCCTCCACCAGATGGATTGACACAGTGTCTGCAACAATGGGCTTAAACATAAATAAGATCGTTTGCCTGGCACAGAATCGGCAAGTGTTTCGATCTCCTGTGCGTAGGGTTGCTATGAGTTGGACTTGACTCGACGGCACCTAAGAACAACAACAATTCCTGCAATAGTTTAGATGGGAAGAAGATTGGAAATGTGGACAAATTTGAAATTAATTTGGACATAGTGTTGATAAAACTTGGCAGTGGATTGGATGTAGGTAGAAAGATAATTTTCAGAATGCCTCCAGGTTTCCATTTTTAGTATAACTGAGTGACTAAAATTCCACTTATTAAGATGTGCAAAATTAAAGAAGCAGATTTGGGGCAGCATCAGGGAAAGGTCAAGAGATTAGATTGGGATTGCTAAATATAACATGTCTGGCAAGCCTCCAAATTGAGATGCCGTGAAAAAAGTTGTACCTGCAATATTATCCATGTGGTAAATAAAAACTTAGGGGTTATAAACATGTAGATGTCATTTAAAACTTGAGAATGTTTGAAGTTATTAGGAAGAAATGGTAAAATGATAAAGAAAGATGACCCAAGACTGAACACTGAGAAACAAACACAAAAATCACTGACAGAGAAGGATGATACAGTAGTCATTTGGGACATTATGGGAAAGCATTCTATGAGTTCTCAGGAGACACAGGAATTAATTTTTCATCCTTCTCACCTACCAAGTTTGTCTTCATAATATACATCTATTACCTTATCTTTCTTGTCTATCTCACACTCCCAAGTCCATTACACCTTTGAGTCATCACTTCTATCACCTACTTGCCCACAAATCTTCATCTCAAGCTCTTCTTGTGGCCTGAGAGAAAAGAACCAAAGAGACAGAAATATCACCATGAGAGTGTGTTAGGGTAGAGACAAAGAGGCTATGTCAAGAAGGAAATAATGCTGCTGAGATGTTGAATAAGAAAAACACTGGATTGGTGACATAGAAATCATTAGTGACCCAACAGATAACAAGAATAGTGAGGATATAAGCAAGATGGCCTTGAATAGTGATGGGGTGGTGATTGGGATTGTAGGAAAGCTGAGAAATTAGAGATCAGTTAGAAGGAGGTATGAAGTCAAGGGCAAATTTTGTTCTGGTTTATATTTTTCTTAAAAGTGACCTATTAGAGCATGTAAGAATGCTGATTGTAATGATCCCACTGGAGAGAGGTGGAAAAAATAGGAAAAGTGATTTTGAGAAAAGTAGTTACCTGAAACACTAAAAAAGAATTTTGGAAGAAGAATTACTTCTTCCAATAGGAGGGAAGAAGGAAATGACTAGATGATCCCAGATGTGGATTTAGTAATGAGAATATAATGTGGTGTGTATTATGTGGTTCTGTGTTCTCAGTGAACTATGAGGTCAGCTAAACCGCTGAGGACAAAGGAAGTAGATAGTTTGAGGCACAGGGAGAAATCGTTGTTGTTATTAGGTGCCATCGAGTCATAGTGACCTTGTGTTTCACATGCAGAATGCTATTGTTAGTGCTTCTTTGCTATTCATAGGGTTTTCAGTGGCTGAATTTTTTTTGGGGGGGGTGGGGAGTGGGTTGCTAGGTCCTTCTCCCAAGCCTGTAACATCTGGTGTTTCCAGGTCTCCCATCCAAGTACTAATTAGACCTGACCCTGCTTAGCTTCCATGATCTGATGGGATAGGACACCAGAGTGGTATGGCTTCAGGCATGGAGAAATTAGTAATAATAAATGTGGAGAGTGAGAGATCACTTTAGATTCTCAGTATTATCATTTGAGGCCAGTGACCATTAGTTAACCATGAATCCACCTGCACTGTTGTGAAAATTATTGTCCAGAAATGCTCTCAATTTCATGGATACTGGCCCAGAAAAAGAATAATGTGCTTTGCAAAGCTGTGGTTTGCAAAGGTGATGTGATGGAATAAGAAAGTGCTCAGAGAATCGAGGATATTTACAAAAGAGTCATCATAAAGAGGGATAGTGGAGCATGAGGTATTGAAGGAGGGACGTGGATTCCTGAGGGCCTTGGTAGATAAAAATGAATTGATTAGGGCAACAGATGGCAGTTCTGTGAGTTAAAAAGGATCGTCGAAGTGACTGTTCTGAAAGGATATGACAGGGGACGAGAAAGTAGGATCTATAACAGTGGTTTTGCTTGTGTCGACTTTGGTGGATGAACTTTGTTAGGTATTACAGTTCTTGAAATTTCTGCAAATTCTGCTCTATACTTTCATTGGGCTATCTGGTATAACTTCCTTTTCATTCATTTTAGAACAATTGCCTTTTCCTTAATTTCAAAGGCATTTCTTGTCAATGGGCTGAATCATTGCATAACCTGTTTCTGGAAGGCATCATGAATACAACTCAGTGTCCTAGATTCTGTGGCTCATGTATGTCTCCTGCATTTCCACAGGACTTCAAGGACCTACTAAGTTAAGCAAATCTTGGTACTGAAAACAAATGTCACTACTGCCTCATGGGAAGTTGTAACCAATTTCATTGGTACATCATCTGGTATCTATATACTAAACTATTGGGAAGTATGTGGTTTGTTGTGGTTGTTGTTTTTCCTCTGCATCTTTGTTTGTACCTCTGTGTGACATAAGTTCCTTCTATTGCCTCATATTCTTCCTTCAAAAATTATTTGAATGCTATCTGTTGTGTAGTATAACTTGACCATTCCTGACCATCTGCAAAGGCTTGCTAGTTCATTTTTCTCTGTGCCTCAGTGGAGTTTTATGCTTTAATTATTTTTTATTGTGCTCTATTATAATAATTTATTTGCATGACTGTCTCTTTACTTGAATGTGAGTTTTTGAAGGCAGGCAACATGTGTATTCATCTTTGTATCTGTAAACCTCGCTCAATTCCTGATATATTTCAGTTGTTAAACAAATATTTATATAAAAATGCATTATCTACCGATATCATGGTATGTGTCTGTTAGTCCATGAACTTGGGAGGCTGAGGCAGGAGGACCATGAGTTTGAGGCCAGAAGCATCCTGTGCGATGTTGTGAGACTCTGTCTCAAAACAAATTAATTAATTAGCTAATTAATTAAAACAAAATAAAAAACACAATATTAAGAAATATACTGAAGTATTCCATTTACCTCTTTTTAAAGCATGCAGCTTGCTAGCATCATGGTGCATGCCTATAATCCCAGGGACTTGGGAGGCTAAGGCAGGACGATTGGGAGTTCAAGTACAAAAGCAGTCAGCAGAATTTTGGGAGATCCTTTCTCACAATAAAAAATAAAAAAGGGGCTGTTGCTGCAGCTCAGTGGTGCAGTACTTTCCTAGCGTGGACCCTGAGCCCAACCTTCTAGTACTGCAGAAAGGTAAATAAATAAATTAATACATAAGATAAAGTGAAACCTCCAGTCATCATTGACAGCCGTAGTGCTATTAAATGGCATAAAACCTTAGAAGCTTATATACAGAATCCTACTTTGTTGGCTGTCAGAAGACAATTGTCACCACACACATTTCCATACTGGAGCCGATCTATAATACAGAATTTATAACTTCTGAGCTATTGTAACCTGCAGCCGTACCACCCTGGCATCTGATCCCATCAGATCTCAGAAGCTAAGCAAGGTCTGCCTGGTTAGTCCTTGGATGAGAGACCGCCTGGGAACATCAGGTGCTGTAGGTTTGGGACGACCTGGAACCCTCTTCCCCCCAAAAAAACTGCCATTGAAAACTGTATGAATAACACAGAAGCACTGACAATAGTGCCAGGTATGGCACAATATCGGGGAGTGTTTTGTTCTGTTGTACATAGGGTCCCTAGGAATTGGACCCAACTAGATTGCATCAAACAACAACAACAACAGCAACAACAACAACAACAACAACAGGAAGCTGTTCTGGACTGATGTGCTTAGGAGGTAAAAAGAAGGGGGCGGTGCTGCAGTACTTCTAGAGTTCTGACAGAATCTAGGAGCAGAGAGTAAAATGCAGAATGACAATCAGATTAAAAGGGCTAATGAGATCCTAAATACATCCTTCAGGCAACCAGATAGCCCTGGGGAGCATTCCTGGGAGGACTACAGGCCACCAAGGGAAGGGCAAAACTAAACCTCCCACTGCTAAAACAATAAGAGATAAAATGAAACACACTTATCTGATTTTAGAATTTTATCTGGACATAGAAACCATCATATAATTTATTTATACATAGTGATATCAAGTTCTATTTTCTGCCACTCCAAAGGGAGCTCTTAAATAATAAAATAAAATGTGAAGGTTTCTTACAGGAGTTATTTGGAGGAAGAAAACAAAAACCACAAATGGTTTTGAGATACTCTTTTTCTAATAACATATTTTTAATAGAATAATAAAAATTGTTAGTTTTACAATTATTTAATATAGACAAGACTAACTTTTTACTGATCACATTTCTATAGATTTTTGGTTTTATACAAGCCTAAATCTACCTCTTTATGTTGTAGAAAATAAAATATTTTCTAAATGAGAAAATCCTTGAGATGAGTTAAATTTCACTCAGACAGGCTTTAAATGTTTGTGTATTCTCATTTATAATTTCCAATGTACTCATTTTAAATTATTTTAACTTCTTATGTTTAGCATATATTTTAGACACTGTGTAAGATGCTTTTAATAATGCTAATACTGCAGTAAAACCAGCTTTATTTTGACTTTAAAAATATACTTTATTTTTAACATGGTTGCTTAAACTATTAAATCTGTTAACAGGTTTAAGAGAATGGGGGCTAAATTATAGATATTTTCCCACATCAGAAAACTAATGGAGACAGTTTGATTCATCAAAGACCCTTGCCAAAACTTGGCAATATAACTAAATTTGGATTTACAAAAAAAAAAAAAAAGACAAATTAGTGAGATCAAATACAAAATTGATAATACAGATGTGAGTGCCCTAGTGCCCAAATAAATGGATTTTTATTTACACATATTTGCTTAAGAGATTCTAGGTTGGGATAAAAGGGCATACGGAATCTGTGTGGTTTCATAATATCTAAAACTGATCTTCAACTTAAACAAGGAACAAGAAAGAAAACAATAGAAGAGAAAGACAAAAGAAATAAAAAGGGCAATGATATGGAGGAAAGAAAAGAAAGATGGGAATGGAAAAAAACTGTATGTACATGGTTGAGCTTTCTAGGGTTCTAACAATCACCTCCAGAGCCCAGCACAGCCCCTGCTCATGGGGCCCCATTTTAGATGGACAGCAAACAGAATGTCATCTGATGGTAATTAGGTAAACAGGTTAGTAATTTTTTTGCCCTAAGTATCTCAGAATAATGACAATCTGTATCTATAGACAAAATACAGGGGTTGAATGCTACATGTAATGGAGATAACATGAACTATGGCCAAATATTTCAAACTGAGAAGCAAAAAGTAGGCCTAAGATTTTTGTCTGCATTGGAGAGGAAGGGAAAATAAAAACACAAGCAAGGACCTTGAGTAATCTCTCCTGATTTCCATTTTTCTAAGGAGAATAGTGGTCTACTTCCTAATTCCAGAAAGGTCACTTTAAGATCATTGGCTTTCCACACCTATTTGGAAATTCCTCTTGTTCTGTGGTTGCCAAGTCCTTACAGTGTACTTATCTGTGGCTTACTCATCTCTGATTTCTACCAACTGCCAGGGCCCCGTTCTGCCTTCATGGAAGAGTTGAATGTACCCTAAATATTTTTCTGTATACATTCTTCTATAGTCTAGGACAATTTCACACGTACAGTACCCTTCCTTAACTTCTCCAATGGTCCTCTTCAGCCTCTCTCCTCTTCTGTTACTCCATTCATGGCTAAACATGGTGTTCAACAAATACACACTAGGTGTTAAAATGCCAAAATACATGTGTGCTGGCTACTAAACACTTATTGCCCAGCTCTGTCCTCCCACTGCATTTACCTCTACTCCTGTGGGACCCTCCAGAACTCCCCACAGTCTTATAGCTAAGCCACTGATCCCTGGTCCTGTGTGGAGAAATACCAGGACCCTCTCCCAGTGCTAGGGGCAATGCTTGAGCCAGCCACACCAGCCAGTTTGTTGTGGTTGGGTGCTATTGAGTTTGACTCATAGAAACCTGTATACAACAGAAGGAAACACTCCCTGACCCTATGCCTGGCACTGTGTCAGGGCTTCTCTGCTATTCATTGGGTTTTGATTGTATGGGGATTGATTCAGGAGTGGGCTGGTCAGGTCCTTCTCCAGTTTTTTCAGTGCTGGGGATTGAACCCAGGGCGTCAGAGCACACAGAGCAGAGCTCTACTAACAGAGCTAAATCTCATGAATGTCAACACCTGAGACTATTTACCTCTGTAATTTTATTTTCCTTACTTTTATTATAGATCCCCCTTCTGTCATTCCATTTTTATTATTCCATTGTTCTCTTTTCCTCTTCTTCCTTACCGAGTCTCACAATCCATGGAGCCCTCATCTTTCCGTTGGCTTTCCTATGCCTGCACCTACTTCTCTAGTAAAGCTCAGTCTATCTCTGTAACTCTATTCTCTCCAACACCATTTCTTGTTTATTGCTCAGTCCTTTGACTACATCTGTAAAGTTTAAGTTAAATTAAACCCACAATACATTGCCTGTGATCTTACAACAGCCCAAGTTTTAGAGAGAGCTAGAGAAAATGAAATCATCGGCATATATTTTGTTATGTGACTTAGTGCTACCTGCTGGCTTTTTCAAGTTGTTAATCAACTCCTTTGTCCTTTATTACTTATTACAAACTCTTAGCACTCTTGTCTAGTACCTAACCTGCCTCTCTTTCAGATTCTCTTCCATCAATGCTTCTATCTTTCTTCCTTTCCACTGTGTCATTTCAGTAAAGTTCAATATATTCCCCTATTAAAAAAAGAAAACCCAACCTTTTTCTACCTTATGACTCTTCTATCTACTATATAGTTTGTCCTTTTATAAAACCATTTTCATTATTCTTCAGCTCCTATTCATTCTTCAACCCACCTCGGAGTCTTTTTTCGGAAGCCATTAAAACCATGCGAGTTAAAGCCACTAATGTCTTCGTGGGTACTTTGGAGCTTTTATTTTACCTACTGTTAAGAAAGCATGTGGTACTGGGGACTACTACATCTTAAGTTGACCTATCCACTTGACCTACAGTGTCTTCTGCTTTTCTTTATTTATGATTACTCCTTAACTTCATTGACTACATCTATCAATCAGTTAAAGCATTTGTATTTCTCTTGGAATCTATTAGTCCTTGTTTCTTCTAATGTTTCTCTGTCTGCCTGATCCATGTGATAGTTTCATCTGTCTATGGAATATTTACAGCTAGCTAATGATGCTGACATTAAAATTAATAGCAATCATCAATATTATAGCATTTATTAAGCACTCTTTTTTGGGCACTGTGCTCAGTTGTTTCTTCCTATATTGACTATTCTATCAGTCAATATTCCTGATTTTTTTCTTACTTTTACTTATAAGAATAGAAGCAACTTTCCTATGTTGCTCAAAAATTCAGTATAAAAATCAGGCTATAAATGCAACTATTCTGACCCCAAATTCCATGGTTTTAACCATTTATTAAACATTACATATCCAAAATCTAATTTATATCCCCAAATTGTTTTCCATGTAATCTGTTGCTACAAACATGTAATCATTCACAGTAGAACCCAAAATGGAGAACTTGAAGTCGTCTCAGATTCTTGTCTTCTGCAAAGAGTAAGTCCAAAGCTCCAAGCCCTGCTAAATTTTTGTTCCTCTTCCCTGAATTCTTTCCCTATGGCTTCCTCCTGGTTTGTTGTTGTTATTAGGTGCTATCGAGTCAATATCCTACTCATAGCAACCCTCATAGGGTTTTCAATAGCTGACTGTTTTGGGATTGCCTTGGGAGTGGATTGCCAGGCCCTTCTCCCATTTTTGCAGTGCTGGGAATCGAACTTGGGACCTCAGAGACTGCAGCGCAGCGCTCTATTCCCTTCCTTCTGTGCCACTGGAAAAGCTTCTACCTCAGACTTGCACCTCCTAGTCTTGGTGCTCTCCAATTTGTCCTCCAATCACTATTCATCTTTATACCATATATCTGATTATATAACTCTTCTGATAAATCCCTAGTGACTCCCTGAGTCCTAAAGCAGTGTTTCTCAAAGTGAGTTCCCTGTATCACTTTCCATCCAAATCACCTCAAAGGCTTGTTAGCCAACAGAATCTCAGGAACCACCCAGGGATTCTGAAACAGGAATAATGGTGTGGGACAAGCTCACAATGTGATTCTTTTTCATGCTAAAATTTTGAGCTTCTGGTCTCCAGATTAAACACAAACATTTCAGAATTGTTGATAAACACCATCCAACTGACTCTGGCTTCTCTCCTTTCTCTCAGTTCCTTCCAGTCTTCCATCAACACTCTGCGTTCCAGGCACAGCAAACTTTCTTTAAGCCCCACTAAGTGTTGTTGTTGTTGTTAGGTGCCGTCGAGTCAGTATCCATCTCATAGCGACCGTCATAGGGTTTTCAATGGCTGACTGCTTCAGGATTGCCTTGGGAGTGGATTGTCAGGCCCTTCTCCCATTTTTGCGGTGCTGGGAATTGAACTCAAGACCTCAGAGACTGTAGCGCAGCCCTCTACCTACTGAGCTAAATCCCAGCCCCCACTAAGTGTAGGCGACTTTATATACTTTTTGTCCTATAGTTGAATGCCTATTCTATAGTCTTATAGTGTCTTGTAGTTGACACTATATGTATGCTCCAAAATCAGGCATGACACTATAGGTATGACGCTATATCTTATAATGTCTTATAGTTGAATGCAGTGTGTGTGTGTGTGTGTGTGTGTGTGTGTGTGTGTGTGTGTGTGTGTCTGTCTGTTTGTCTGTCTGTGTGTGTGTTTATGTGAACGTATGTATTGAATACCCTGAGTACTCTGTAGACTGAAAATTTCTTCCAGGACGGTCATAAGGAATAATCCATTTAAAAATACTATTCTAACTTCAGGATATGTATAAAATCAAGTTGTGGCTGAGAAAAATGTAATTGTTGTGAACTTAGTATGTACTTCATGGCTAGGTATTTGCATTCCTACAGCAATTTTTATGTGCTTCATGACTAACAATTTGGTTGACAATTCACATAAGCTTTTTGGATGGCCATTTCCTATTTGCTGGCATCTCTACCAATGAGCACACCAATGGAAACGGAGTTTGAAAAAGCCATTTTGATCACCCACTGAAAGCTCTAATCTTACAAATGTTAGAAGGAACAATTTAATTGAAATCTCTATATGATCAGTTTTTACTGACTTCTCAAACCCTCTATAACATGAATAATGCAGAGGAGGGAAGGATGCAGGTAATCATGTTTATGCATTAGATGTTGAACTGAGCATTCCTCTACAAAACAATTTTGTGTATAAATGTATAATCCTACTTTACAGATGGAAAAACTGTTCAGAGATAACCCAAGAGACTTGGGAAAGTTACCCACCTGGTAGGCAATAAATCTGGAGTTTAAAAATAGGTCTCTTTATGACTTTTCTTCTATTATATCTTTGTTGCTTGATTTTGGAGCATACATGTATGGAGATTTTGTCTTAATAAGTAAAAGTTGGTTTGGGCACTTATTTTTCCTGTGGAGACTGGAAATATTCTATTGAATTTTTCTAATAAAAAAAAATTTCTACCTAACATATGAGTTAGTTTATTGCTCTTACTATTAAAGTTTTAGAAAACAACATAAGGATGATTTTCCATTTTAAAAATCTGTATATTGGAACTTTAGGCCTTCAACAGCACAGAGGAGGAATACATTACCTGTTAAGCAATGAAGGAGCCATTTAATGCTAATATCTACTTGCCAAGTTAGTTACCTGACCAATGATGACACAGTGAAAACAAAATCTGGGGTTTAAAAGTACACCCTGCTTTCCCCCTCCTTTCTACAACCCTCACCCTTCTAATGCTCTGCTTCCAGGAAACTGGGACAGCTGGTTATCCATCTCATTTCCCTAACAGTTGCATTCTGACTCTGCCACCAAGCTGTGCATTTGCTAGAATAGTTGATTTTCTCCTGAAGACTCATGAAGAGAAAGAAAAGTACTGTGCATTGTTTTCCTTAAGGTTGATCATACCGGGTGTGTGTGTGTGTGTGTGTGTGTGTGTGTGTGTGTGTGTGTGTGTTATGTGTCTACCCTCCCTAAGTTAGGGGAAACTATTAAGACAGAGCTAGATCTCTTTAATGAGCCTAGAGGTAATGCAAAATTCATGTGCTTTCACCTGCAGCTGGATGAAGCCTGGCATACAAACAGAAAGGAGGGGGCGGCAGAAAGGGTCTGTTATTTATAATTTTGCTGAAGCAGGTACCCTGGCTGCTAGTGGGTATCCTGACCCACTTGTTCATTTTTTAGGAAGAAGTGAATACTTTCAACCGGAGAAACTCAAGCATCAGATTTGTTCCTTGGAGCATTAATAAAAGGGCTCAGTTAGCTTCATCTCATTATTTTACTATGAGTATTGACTTTGGCCTAGAGTCATGTATAGATAAAATGGTGCAAGGGCTTGTCCTAAGTGATTACTCAGAATTACAAATCATTTCACGTGTAACTGAATACTGCAGTCTAGCTGGCACCCTGCCCCTTGCTTCCCCCCCCTCCCCTGTCTCTAATAGGAACGCAAATCCAGCTTTGTCTGAAGAGGCAATTAATCTTTTTCACTGAAAGCTGAATTTTAATTCACCAGCATGTGGAGGACATATTTTCCTATCACACAGAATTAGTTTAACAGAGAATTTAGAAAAAAAAATATTGAAGGTCTTGGCATTCTTGGACAGGGAGAATATCGCATAGATGCATTCCTTTATTAGCCATCTACATGGATATATATAAGCCTCTTTTTGTAATAATAATGCCATGGGTAAACTGGGTTTATTTTGTATTTGTAAGTGGCTGATTGCATTTTACTTTTTACTTTTTGTAAGGAAACCCAGAAGATATTTGTATTTGGAGGAAAATGAACATAAGGTGAGAAAAATAAATTTTAGTTTTCTAGTGATTCTAAAAGGCTATTATTTTTAAGGGCACAGTTTAGAGATGATCAGAAAAATAAAGGGACACATAAAAATTTCAGACAGCCAACATACATCCAAATCAAATCATACAGGAGGGTAGATGTTCAAGTACTAAATAGCCCTGCCATTTCTCCACTGGAAACTATCATGTAAAATCTGTTAGGTAAATACTGTTTCCCTAGTGTTTCTGTTGTTCTATATTTGAACAATTTTCCCCTGAGCAAGAACCCAGCATTTTGTCTGAGGTTTCTTTCACATGTAGACAAAGTGCAAAACAAAACAAAACAAAATTTCCTGAAGGAATTTCTTAGTTCAAGAGAGTTGGACATGAATATGATTGAACGTATGCCCATGCTTAGTTAGATATCGAATTCCCATAAGGTCAGAAAATACATTTCCTCCTGTTTCATACTTGCACTTGACACAGCACTCCACAAAGACTACATTATGGTACCAGCAGATATCAAAACATGTAACTGTCTCCTCCCCAGTGAAAGAGAGAATTTAATTCTAAAAAACAAGAGCACAGATGATCTTGTATGCCAAATAATTAATAGTAAAGCATAAATCTTAAAGGTTTACTCTGGGAGAGTGAAAAAATATTATTGGTTATTCTGTCACTCCTTCTCCAGTTATGATTATCTAATACTCATGGAATTAACTTTCAAACTTGTTTTCTCCCTCTGCTTTTCCCAGGATTGAACAATTGGGTTTATAATACTGATATGAGGAATTCAGGGAGCCAGGGAACACTTTCCAAAATTTATCCACATGTTCTGAATCTTTTTACTGTTGGTGGGTGTGGAGTGGGAGGGGGTACGTGCAGAGAATCTATCAGATTAAGTGTGCCTAATGGTCACCAAATGTCATGGCATAACCATTTAAAACTAAGCACAGGGCTATAAAGTCACAGAGCTTTATTGCCTTGTCAAACTATTTGCAGTGCTAAACCTGGCAATTATTCTTAAAGGAAACAATTTTAAAATTCAAGGTTTTCCCATTATTACCAGAAAATATTGCTTTATGTAGTGTCAGTACCATAAAGATAGATTTTTGGAGTCCCTGTGTAAACTTTGAATTAACTGCATAATGTTCAAAATTTAAATTGCACAGGATTGGAATTTAGATATGTGAAAGTATGGAAACATAGAGTTGCAAATAGGCATTTGCAAAAATAAGCACTCACAAATGTTTCAAGCCTTGAGTGAGGCATTGAGCAGTGTCCATTTGTTACTTGTTTAGTAAAAACTTTTGTAAGCTCTGCCTTTATATGGAGTGCTTACCTATATTTTGAGACATGTCTTCTTTTGTAACTACTTCATTTTATGGTTAGATTTTCAGTGCTGTAATTATTGGACCTGGAAATAATCAAAGGTAGAAAAAACTTAATGAAAAGCCAGAGCTCTTGGTATTTTTTGTTGCTTCTCAAAATATATAACAATGTTCTACCCCTTTGCTTCTTCATGAATGTCACATTAAACATAGACCTGTTTGGGGAGGTGCTGGGAGATATTGACTTGCACCATTTCAGGTTCATGAGCTGTTTTCCTTACAGGACAAAGATGAAGAAGCCCTCCATCAACACCTTTTGAAAGGATAGCTCATTTCTCCCGTAACATAAAAATCCAGTTCTTCAGAAAGATTCTGCTAGGAATTCTTAATGAGGTCTGAAATAAATACGTATGTTTCCACAGAAAATTATTTCTTCCAACCATTCCCAAAGCTTATTGGAGATTTATTTTTTCAAGGTAAAATTAATTGAGGCTTTTTATGAATTTAATGTAAATTCACCATAATCCTGGTTAACTCTGTTGCAGGCACACCTTTACCAGGCAGGTTCCATTATACCCACTAGTTCAGATGGAAACCAAAGCCTTGTTATTTATAAGTGTATATTATTTACATTAGATTTAGAAGACACTATTTGAAGTAGGATATTTTGACACCAGTGCTCACGCCTTAAATAATTTTTCTATTTTTCCTCTTCATAAGCTACAGGAAACAATTTCAGTGGAAGAAATTAAAATGAACAAGATGGGAAGCGGGAAGAAAACAGAAGTCGGGAGAGGAGCTCCTTTTCATGTCTTAAAATCTCTAGATTATACCTCTTTCAGAATAGTGAATGAAGATTTTCAGATTATTCCTAAAACATCTTGCCAAGAAACCCTGGGAGTATATTTTGAGAGCCTCAGATAAAAAGCAGCATTCTATAGTGTATCTAACCAGATTCTTGCGTTCACAGGTATGGGGCAGGAAGTGTTTATTAATTTCATTTTAGGCACTTCAAGATGTTTTCAGGTAGCAATTCATTAGAAAACTTAGAATATCCCAAACACTATGGAATTATTTATCATACAATACTAACTTTGAAGATCAAGATATTTCAGGGCTGGGTAATACAGCAATTCAATTGCATCGCCTAAGAGCCAGACTCAATTCCTTTCCCACCCCACCATTCTCAGCAATGACAACTATTACCATTGTTGGTCTCAAAATAGCCATCCAACTTCAAGTATCACATCTCTATACACCAAGACTGGAGGCATAAAATGTAAGTGGTTTTGTTTTGTGGAACACCTGGAACTGGAACACTTGGGTTGGCTGCCAAATCACAGCTCTTTGATAAGAGCCTTGTGAGAGGCTGACAACATGAGCACCTGAAAAGTCTTTACAAAAGGGAATCTTTTCCTACAAAGTATTCAGATGGAGAACTTATTTTAGAAGTTATGTTGCAAGTACTAAGAGGAATCATAGTTTTTTCCAACTCAACGAAATACATTACGTCACTATGTGACTTAGATACAGTTAGAAACTACACACACACACACACACACACACACACTCACACACACACATATTTTTGTTAGGTGCCATCCAGTTGAGGATTTTCAATGGCTGATTGTTTCAGTATTGACTCGGAAGTGGATTGCCATGTCTGTCTCCCATTTTTGGGTGCTGGGAATAGAACCTGGGACCTCAGAGACTGCAGAGCAGTGCTCTACCAACTGAGCTAAATCCCAGCATATATATATATATATATATATATATATATATATATATATATATATATATATATTATATTATAATATAATATAATATATATATATAATATAATATATATATATATATAATTGAAGGTGAGAAAATGAAGATGAAGCAGAGGAATTATTTTCCCTACAAAAATAGTAGCTAACTGCTCAAGTCTAAATAATAATGTGTTCCTAGGACTTTTGTTGTTGTTGTTATTAGCTGCTGTGGAGCCAGTGTCTGACTCACAGTGACCCTACATACAACAGGCGAAGCACTATTGTCAGTGCTTCTCTATTGTTCATAGGGTTTTCAATGGCAAATTGATTTTTGGGGGTGGGTTGCCAGGTCTGTCTCCCCAGCCTATAGCACCTGATGCTCCCAGGTTGTCTCCCATCCAAGTACTAACCATGGCTGACCCTGCTTAGCTTCACAGGGCTACAGCTGCAGGACTTCAATGTTTGAATAATAGATTGAAGAAAGGCAAATATAGAGGGAATATCAGTATGTTTGGGGTATTTCATTTGAGAGCCTACTATTATAAAGTGTATCCTAAATCCTGTTCCCTTTGTAGTTCATCTGTGGAGAGAGGAGTAGGCAGTGAGCCATGCTTTACCATCTACTCCCCCATTCATTTACTTAGCACATATTTGTCAGATACCTCCATGTGCTATAGGGTGTATCAGTAACTGAAAAGATAATCACAGGAAAGAATACCAGTAAACAAGTGAGGAAAGTAAGACTTTACATGAACTCTAGGGCCTTTGTCCTGAACAAATCAGGCAGCCTCTGCCAAGATCTGTGAACTGCTATGCAGCAATATATATGACCTTTTCAGAAGACACAACTGGGAGTAGATGAAAAGGATTCATATTGTGTATTAAAGTTTCAGAGACCCTAACTGAGGCCTTAGGGAGGCACCCATCATCTTTATCCTTTACCTGATCTTGGAAGATCTTCAAGCCATGGAAAAAGATTGCAGAGACAGCTTTCTTTAGGTGACTATAGTTTTCATCAGTCGTCTGGCACCTGAAGACATATGGGAACCCATCCTTCCACTGAAGGAAGGCAAATTCTCCCAGATTTTCTGCATAGACCCATATTTCTATTTGAGAGAAGACTTAACTTTAAAATTAATCTAGTGAACTTCTGACTTGTAGTGGGGTCTAATAAAGCTCCACTTTACTCAATTCTTTCAGTTCATTCTCTGAACCATTTTCACATAAACAGTACTTAACCTGATACATATAAATGAATCACCAGTATAATCTGTCATGGGCCCTGAAGACAACTCCAGAAAAGGGCCAGTTATTTTGAATAATATCTATATTATTAGAGTGTTATATTGCCTTTTAAGGTGACTATTTTGAATATAGCTATGTATATACCTTTGGGAGAAGGACCTGGCAACCCCCTCCCGAAAATCAATCTGCCATTGAAAACCCTATGAACAGCAGAGAAGCACTGACAATAGTGTTTCCCCTGTTGTACAGAGGGTCGCTATGAGTCGGATACCGACTCGGCGGCACCTAACAACAACAACAATGTATATACCAAATAATTACCAAATAATTGACTTTATTTGCCTTTCAGAGTGATGCCTCATATAAAATAAAGTCTTTTTCCCTCTGTATCAGTACCTGGTTAATGATCCAAATGACAGTTGTTGGAATAAAACTTGTTGGATGCCCAGAAATTTGATAAAAGGAAATATGGAGAAATAGGAAATCTACTCCACTGTTGGGCTGGGATTTAGCTCAGTAGGTAGAGCGCTGTGCTGCAGTCTCGGAGGACCCAAGTTCAATTCTCAGCACCACAAAAATGGGAGAAGGGCCTGGCAATCCACTCCCAAGGCAATCCTGAAACAGCCATTGAAAACCCTATGAGGGTCGCTATGAGTCGGATACCGACTCGACAGCACCTAACAACAACAACAACAACAACAGCCGTGAAGAGTAATTTTCTACTCACCCAAAAATTTGACAAAGGCATATAATTCACTAATAGGTGGCTTAATGATATGATTTACTAATTCAACCCTGTAGAATTTCTTGAGTTCTTTGGCATTGGTTCTGAAATAATCTGATCTGAGATTAGGGTAGTAATAAATTAGGGGTAAATGTGAGGAAGAAAATTTGAAACGGATTTTCTCTCTAGCAATTCAATTTGATAAATGTCTTTTAAGCCTTGTGTATTGCACACTAGCACTGAACAAGGTGTTATTCCCCTTAGCTCAGTGAATCAAAGGAAGTTGATGATAGCTATCTTGAAGGATTTTGAGGTAGAATGGTATACCTCAGATAGAGCTAAGGATACTCATTGTCCAAAAAGGTGCTGCCTCCTTTCTGCAGGTTCAGGTTCTAAACTCAACAGAGCTTTGATTCCTAGAAACAGGAAAACACGAAAAAAAAGACACAAAACTTTAAAAAAGAATAAGAAGAGTTATTTAACATGATTTGCTTATAGCTCTTTCAGTAGGAGAATACATATTTACAAGTTGCTTGTAAATGCATTTTAAACACATTTTAGGAAAATTTGATTGAATAGCAGTTCCTTATTAATGCATCTACCTTGTGACTTTTTTTGAAAGCTAAAGTTTACTATGCTTGCAGCTATACCATTGTGGTGTCCAATCCCATCAGATCTCTGAAGCTAAGCAGGGTCAGGCCTGGATAGTGCTTGGATGGGAGACCGCCTGGGAACACCAGGTGCTGTAGGCTTGGGAGAAGCATCCAGCAACCCACTCCCAAAAAACAATTATCCATTGAAAACCCTATGAATAGCAAAGAAGCATGGACAGTGGTGTTCCATCTGTTGTACATAGGGTCGCTATGAGTTGGACACTGACTTGACAGTACCTAACAACAACATTTATTAACTTTTTCACATCATTCTTAACAGTTGAACATGTAAGAATAAGGGAGAAAAATACAAGACTATTTCGGAAAAAGTCAAGTAAACTGAACCGGAAATGGTCTCAATTTAGCAGAAAACTCTTCTGGGTTGCGATAGGTCTTCAGCACTGTATACCTGGAAAACAAAACGTGTGTTACTTTAAACCTTTGCTTAATGTTAATGCTAGTGTCTAGTTGAATTACTGGTTAGACATAGACTAGTGCTTTAATAACTTTGTTATTACGATGTTGACTCTCCATTGGTTCTTTGTGTGCACCAATGGTCATGAGCCTAGATCAAGTGTGCTTCCCCACAGTCTCGCTCTTCTGCTCATCCAAACCCATGTAGTACCAGAAGAGTCAGCATTCTTATAGATCTAGGTGTCTCTGATACTGGTTTTGAAGAGGTGAAAAGAGCCTAAGAAGGAGAAATCTGGAAAAGAGATTATTTTAATACTTTTGTCTTTCTTCTGTGAAATCAAGGACAGTCCAGGGGAGAATTTAGTGTTAATCTCTGTTCTTGAAGTCACATGCCTTGTGCTGACCAGAAGGGTGACCAGGAGAGTACACTCACATCATTCATCTCTGTCTGTGAGCCCCATTTCTACTAAGGACACAGGAACCAGGTACTATTCCTCTTCATATAATGTCTCTATTTTTCCGGTTCCTAAGCCATAGACCTGCAGCTGTAGCCCTGTGGCATCCAATCCCATCAGATCTCAGAAGTTAAGCAGGGTTGGGCCTGGTTAGTACCTGGATGGGAGACTGCCTGGGAACACCAGAAGCTGTAGACTTGGGAGAATGACCTGGCAACCCCCTCCCAAAAATTGATCTGCCATTGAAAACCCTATGAACAGCAGAGAAGCACTGATAATAGTGTTTCCCCTGTTGTACAGAGGGTCGCTATGAGTCGGATACTGACTTGACGGCACCTAACAACAACAACAACAAGCCATAGAGGAAGCATAAAGTTGTTTTCCTTGAAGACAGTCTATCAAAACCCACAGTGCCTCCATGCTCCACTGGGGACAATATGATATTCTTATCTTTCCTGAATTCCTTAAGGGAAGTTTAAACACTTCCCAGAGAACCTTTATGGCTTGGTCTGGATACTGAATAAGAAAAAGAGGAATTTGACGTAGTCTGTGTACTTGTCAGCTTCTCAGTTGATACATAATCGACAAACTGTACCAAGACAGATAATGAATTAAATTCTTTAATAGAAATAATCTTTGCTCTATACCATAAGCTATCAGCATATTCTGCAAAGCAAGGCATTTCTGTTATAAAATCTCTCCGAGGAGGACCCATCTTCATGTTCTTCTTAAACCTCCACAGTGCTTCTTTAAGGCTCTCTGACTCTCCACTGACTCCACTGTCGTCTGTGTCACAGTGATTGTTGAACTAATGACAGTTTTCTGCAGAATCAAAGTAAGTATACACCTCAAATCTCATTTCCCATCTTTTCTCATATTTTTTAATGTAATCTATTGGTTTTCCTTTATCTCTTCAGAATGTTCAAAAGTGCAATATTTATGGTGTGCCATAAGATGAGATAGTTACATTCCATCAAAAAATAGAAATGAATAGACACCTTCTCCCATGGATTTCCAGACAATTCTGCAACATAACAGTCCGCCTTTGTCTCTGAAAGCAGTTTTTGAAGAAGCTCTATTGCGTCTGGCTGCCAGCCATTCCCAACTGGAACAGTACAATGGAGCTGACAAGGAATACAGAACTGGGATGTGGCCACATGCAGCAAAATAGGGAAGGGGGACACTGTGGAATCTTCTCAACGAATCCATAGTCTAACTATTGTACCCTGATTGTGGCACCAACAGCCTTCATCACTCTGCCCCAGTACAACACAGTAGCAGTCCCTCTTACCACACAGGGCTTTCCCTTTTTCCAGAAATAAAGCTCTGAAAGACCCACACACTTTATATTACGTTGAATTTCATTCATCTTTAGTTGGTTCCAATTCTGATAATTTGTTGTTGTGAGTCCACGTTCAACTCATAGCAATCCTGTGTACAACAGATGAAACAGTATTGTGCTTCTCTGCTATTCATACAGTTTTCAATGGCTGATTGTTTTTTGGGATGGGTTGCTGGGTCCTTCTCCCTCTGATAATTTAGGTACTTCAAATATAGTTCCATCATCACCAATGAAGTTCTGTGTCTGTAACTATTCTGGTGACCTAGACTCTTCCCCATGGATTTTAATCTAAGACCTTAACAGCAGAGTACATATAATGTTTGCATTTAACAGGTTTCTATTATGAGTATTCATATGCAGCTATCATCTTTTCTTCTGAACTATTAAGTATAGTTTCTATTGATAACTATGGAGCATAAATCTTCTCAGGAGATATTACATTCTAGGTACGCACAGGAAGTTCCTTATTATAAAATGACTGGAAATTCTCATTGGGTAGAGATTTTACAGACACAGAACTTAGATTGTTTACTTCATCTGAAATAATTTCTTCTGGAGAAGAATCCCATACTTTAAGATGCTTTTCAGAATCATCTTTGACAGTATCCCACTTTATAAAATGCTAGGCCTTCTTTGACAATCTGGTCACTAATACTAGCAGTAGTCATTCCAAGAGCACCATAAGAATTGAAAAGCTCAACTAAGAATACATTATTGTCTAGAGTTTTAATAACTGAACATTTTCTAAACTTATTTTGAGTCTTTTCTTCAGAATTTTCTGTGGATTTTTGAACCACTGCATCATTCTTTTACATAGTTTGGTATATGTTAGCTTTCAGAAATTCATCCTTTATTTTATGCACCTCTTTAAGGGATATTTTTGTAGTAATACCAAAGTTCACATATTTAACTTCAACTTTCTGATGTCCAGGTAATCCCATGGCTTTTTTTTTAAATACCAAATTCCATCTTCAAATTTAGCTATGCAGGATTGACCTTGAACTGGACAGAAGATTTCTAGATTTTTCCCATCTTAACCTTTACGTTGTTGTTGTTAGGTGTCATCAAGTTGGTTTCCGACTCATAGCAATCCTACATACAACAGGCAAAACACTGTTGTCAGTGCTTCTCTGCTGTTCATAGGGTTTTCAATGGCAGATTGATTTTTGGCAGTGGGTTGTTGGGTCCTTTCCCTAAGCCTGCAGTATCTAGTGTTCCCAGGTGGTCTCCCATCCAAGTACTAACCAGGTCTGACCCTGCCTAGCTTCCGAGATCTGAGGGGATTGGAAGCCACAGTGCTACAGCTGCAAGCTCTTACCTTTATAGAATTCCATAATTGTCCTTAAGAGAAATAAAAAGTCCATGTGCTCTATAAGTTGAAGATAGAAATCGGCAGGACTATATGACAAGCCAAATTGAAACATCTGTCATTTCTTTAGGCAAAAGAGGAAGATAATAGTGTAAAGTCTTATTTTTTTAAGTGTGACATCTGGGTGATTCTGACCTAAATCTTGCTAGTTCCACAAAAACTAATGCATCTCTAAGAAACAAAAGCATACCACTGTTTACTTGGTGGTGGTTTCTACAGATCTACAATGAGGACAATGGTCTTCTTCCTTAAAATTTTTCATTAAAACAGGCTTGTTATTGGTACTTACTATTTTTAAAATTTCCACCTTAGCTTCCTCTTCCCAGCCTTCAACTTATATGGAACAACGTCCTTCAAAGAGCATGTGTGTGCTAATGGTGAGATATCTTTCAACAGCTCTTCCTTATATCTTTCAGACTTCCTTAGAATCAAGCATAAACCACTTAGTGCAGTATGCTACTCAGCAATGTATTATGGTCTCATATCAATATTACCAACTCCTGTGACAATTGTTGCTGTCGTTAGGTCCGTCCAGTCGGGTCAGACTCATAGCAACCCTGTGTACAACAGAAAGAAACACTCTCCAATTCTGTGCCAGGCACATTTTTTTTTTATGTTTAAGCTTATTGTTGCAGGCACTATATCAATCCATCTAGTCGAAGGTCTTCCTTTTTTTTTTATTTCCCCACCACTCTCCCAAACATTTTGTCCTTCTCCAGGGATTGGTCCCTCCTGACAACAGATCCCAAATTCATAATATGCAGTCTAACCATCCTTGCTTCCACGTAGCACTCTGGTTGTATTTCTTCTAAGACAGATCTGTTAGTTTTCTTGGCAGTCCATGGTATATTCAATATTCATCCCCAGCACTATAATTCAAAAGCATCAATTCTTCTCCTGTCACCTTTATTCAAAGTCCAGCTTACACAAGAATATGATACAACTGAAAATACAATGGTGTGAGTCAGGTGCACCTTCATGTTCAATGTGACATCTTTACTCAACATTTTAAAAAGGTCTTTTGTAAGAGCTTTTCCCAACACAATGTGACTTTTGATTTCATGACTGGTACTTCCATGGGTGTTGATTAGGATTTCGGAATTTGCAAAATCTACCATGAATGTTTGTGTCAGTGCAACCTCATGGACTGAGAATTTGGTGGAACTACAAGGTTTTCTGATATGTTTACTTTTTGTTGGAATTAAATCAGTGATAGTTCCTCAATATCACATTACATTTTCAATACTGTTGATAAATATTCTTGCACCTAGGTCCAAAATGTCTGAAGGATCAAGGGACAAACTCTTATTACAAGTTTGATTCATCTTATTCTCCAGCACATTTGCATTCTTTTATTTATGAATACTTCTGCACATAGAAATAGCAAGGATGTATTTCATGGTTTATAAAACCTAGCTCTGGAAAGCCTGTTTTTGACCCAACAGCAAGTTTTGATTCCTCTTGTATTTGATTCTGTGGGCATTCAAGTATTTTTACCACAATACTTAACAGTTCAAAATTATAGCCTACTATCTTTAAAGCTTCCTCAATTTCTTCTATAGTTTTAGTCTGTGATTTTATAGCTGATGATCTCAAAACAGTGCTGTTAATGCAGGTTGCATATTCAAAGCCAATAGTTAGTTCATCAGCCATTTTTAAAAAGTCTTGAGAACAATTCTCTATCAATTTAGGTTTTAATTTTTCCACAAGAGAATCTTCTTTAATATATCCACCTTGTGGGTAGAATACTTGTCTCATATCGACAGCTGTGGAAACCAGAAGCTGAGATCACCCTTCTTCCACACTGAGTGGATTGGATCCCAGCTACACCCCAGGGCCTGTTCTTATTCCTCCTTATTGGCACGAAGACAAGATCTAAGCCACAATTATTCCTTGGAGATTATCTTGCCTTTTCTAACAGTGGCATTTTCTTCCTTCAGTATTAATGTGGGGTATCAAATACAAATGATTTGGATATGGGACCTTAATTTTGTAACCTATGTATTCCTAGTAATGGTATAAATTATAAAATACATAAAAAGGGAGGAAATTGAAGTTTAAAGTGTTCAAATAACATACAGGAAAACACAGAAGTGTTTATACACAAATCCTCCTGCATACTGAATGCTAGGCTAGTGCTTTTCCACTGAGCCACACACTGCCCCTTTAAAATTTTTTAATCTTGAGTCAGGGTCTTGCCAAGTTACACAGACTGCCTCTGGCCTGGAACTTGGGATCTTCCTGCCTCCATCTCCCACGTCTCTGCTATTACAGGCGAGTGCCCCTAACCCTGGCTTCAACAACAACAACAACAACAACAAAAATATATATATATACACATATATATATATATTTTTTAATGATTAGCAAGATGCAAAGCACCCTAAAGTAATCGATGTCTGGCATATTTTTCTCTATATTATTTTTATTTCTCTTTTTCCTTAGGATAAGACCCAATATGAATTTATCCCTAAGTACACTTCATTTTGCATTTGTAGGGATGAAGGAAAAAAAAATAAACAAGAGTTAATACAGCATCTATGTTTAAAAAATGCAGCTAATTTAGGATATTTTTATAGTCCTATTTTTGAAGAAATAAGATTGTGTTTTGTGGTAATTTCTAGTCTTTAAGAATATTGACTGAGGCTGAGTCTTTGTTAGGAAATCGATGTTCCTTTCATATCTATGGAATTCAAACATAGCATATCCATGCTGATTGATGGTCCATAGTAATTATTCCATAAGTGCATATTGAATTAATTGTCCAACTTATAACAAAAACAATAAGAAAGGTCAATCTCAAGAAAATTGTGAAATATAAGATTTTGTGTAACTAGCTCTTCCTATTATGTACATAGATGAGCCCAAATTTGCCTATTACCATAGGCGCTAGACAATTTAAAAACATGTTTCTGTTCTTATTTGGCCTCCTGAGTCAATCACCTCCACCAGGCTAGGTTATAGCTCAATAAAAGGGAATTTTGAAGACTTTCTCTCTGTTAGTTTCATGTCTAGAGCAAACACCCTGAACCTTTTAAAATGTTATGATTTTCTCTTAAAAACTCACTAATATCATGACTACACTAATAAAAGCATAATGTATATTATTAGGTCTGAACTCTTGGCTGTGGGTATATGTGCATTTTAGAGATGGTCCCTGCGTAAGTGTCATAAATGACCATTTTATAGATAGATAATGTTCTTAATCCATAATTCTTTATTGCTGATGGTTATTGCATTAGATGATGACCCTTAGCTATTAAGAGTCAGTTTTTAATATCACAACCATTTAGAAAAGGTTAATGGACTCAGTTTTGTGACTTAACCTTTCAATGCTGGAGGTTGAGAGGTTAGACTTGTGCACTAAACTGCCAGAAAATATCTACTTATTTCCTTTCAATAGTGTGCTTTTGTACAGTAACTGTTTACCAAGTAAACTGAAAGAAACAGTGTGACACATTACAAGTTTCTAGAATAGTGAAATTCTTTTAAAATATACATTTCCTATTTGGATTCTATTATTTTTCATTTCAACATAAGAATTGAACCGTGGACAGATGTAAGCTAAATTAGTTGAGGAATATTTATTATGGCTGTTCAAAAAGAAATAGATCAAAATTATAATTCACTATTTTCTTGACTTGTTTGGAAAGTCCACCTTCATTTTAATGAGGAAGTGGTCATTCTGGAAAACCATGAATCCTTTACAATGATACATGTCCATAGTTCAGAATTTGCCAAGGAAGAAAACAGTATCTACCTGGATTCAGTTAATTCTATTTCAGCAATCTAATTAGGATCCCATGTTGTTGTTAGGTGCCGTCGAGTCAGTATCCGACTCATAGCGACCCTCTGTACAACAGGGGAAACACTATTGTCAGTGCTTCTCTGCTATTCATAGGGTTTTCAATGGCAGATTGATTTTTGGGAGGGGGTTGCCAGGTCCTTCTCCCAGCCTACAGCTTCCGGTGTTCCCAGGGGGTCTCCCATCCAGGTACTAACCAGGCTTGACCCTGCTTAGCTTCGGAGATCTGACGGGATCGGATGCCACAGGGCTGCCGCTGCAGGCCACTATTATCAGTGCTTCTCTGCTGTTCATAGGGTTTTCAATGGCAGATTGATTTTTGGGAGGGGGTTGCCAGGTCCTTCTCCCAAGCCTACAGCTTCTGGTGTTCCCAGGCGGTCTCCCATCCAGGTACTAACCAGGCCCGACCTTGCTTAGCTTCCGAGATCTGACGGGATTGGATGCCACAGGGCTACAGCTGCAGGCTAGGATCCCATAGTGATTATTTATTTCTCTACCCTTATCCATAATTTTTCCTAGTATCATTTTATTCCTGTTTGTTCCATTCATTAATTGTGAATTGGCTCTAGGGGAAGAAAATTCCAGGCACTTCCCTTCCACTGCAGAAGTCAGAAACTTGATGTGAAAATAGTTACAGTAATGGCCTCCAGCGAATCACATCTTCTGTCCTTGCTGTGGCATTTCCTCTGTTCGTTTACTCTGGGCTTGAATTTGTGGCTATTTTTGGCTAATGGGATATAGCAAACATATTGCAAGTAGAGCCTTGAAAAGTGTTTGTACATTGGGCTTGCCCTTTATTGATGTTTTTATAACCCAGCCACCATGTGGACCAGACTGGGCTATGACACATGATGAAACACCTTGATCCAGTGGCTTCCCTACCAAACTAATGATCAGGCATGGGAGGGAGACCATCAGGACTGGTCAGTCCTTAGCTGATCTGCCTGTTCCCATTCCATCATCCTAACTTCACATTGATTCTCTGACCCTCTTGACAGTTTTTCAAGATACTTGTTTACCAATTTTACTACAATTGGTCTCTAATGCATCCAAAAACCCTAAATAAAATAGGTTTCTAAGTTGGGATTTTGAAAATGCAAAGAGATTACATAAGAACAACACAAACCACCATGAACAAACTTGTACAAATACTTGTAAACATTAAATTACAAGTGAGTTTTATGAGTCTTAATATATCTTTGGTTATTGAACATCCCTTATTAAGGAAGTTCTTGATGGAATCTGTTATGAGTCAACAGCATTATCAGTTTAGCTACCTCAGGGTAGGAACCCAGGTTTCCATCTCTCATTTACTTATTATATATGTTTTGTAGAGCACAGCCCAGAAGTTATTCAAAGAAGAGTCATATCATTTAAAGACATCATGTCTTGTACAACATTCTCCTTTTGTTCCTGTGTTCTCTTGTGCTCTTTTGTGGGTTTACTTTTCCTTTCACCTTGTACCTCTATCTTCCGGAGCCCACAATGCCATATGATTTGAAGTTTGCACCACCCCAAGTGCCTCTCAGTCTCACTTCTGACATTTCTTGAATGCTGTTGCTTTCCCCTTCCATAGCTCTGAGCTTTTCATCTCCTTTGTCCTATGAGAAAATTCATGTGTGGGACATACTCTCCATTTTGTTCCTGGCGGGTTAAGACTTTCTCCAGGTGAAGGTTGTGTTTATTCTCCTACTAGAGGTAAGGGTTGGTTTGCAGGCAAATGATTAGCAAGACAATCCCTCACTTCAAAATAGTTCTTGACAACATGGTTTAAAGCACCACCCAAACGAAATTAAAAAGTCAAACTTTTGAGCTTATCAAAATACTCAGACCTTGAATCATAGAATTTTTACAATTAATTTATCACTGATATACTACATGAATTTTTCTAAAAGATATAGCACTTTTTCTTTCAGCTTTTCTCTTGGGAGAAGGACCTGCTAGCCCACTCCCAAAATAATCAGCCATTGAAAACCCTATGAATAGCAGAGATGCACTGACATCTCTGGGGGTGCTGGGGGTGGCACAGTGTTGGGGAGTGTTTTGTTCTGTTGTTCATAGGGTCACTATAAGTTGGAACCAATTTCACCTAACAACAACAGCATAGCTCTTCTCACAGGCAGAGCTGGACAATAATTATTTATAAATACTTCTATTTTCACCTTGTTAAGGACAGAGCACACACCTTATTTTCCTAGCTCTGCTTCTGTTTGGCTTTAGCCTGGTATTGATGGATTGTCAAACTGTCACCTATGTAGATGACCAGACTCTCAAAGACTTGTACATCACAGAGAAGTCAGTCAAATTTCTGCTTTAATGCAGAGATGATGCCCTATCGATGTTCACCAACTTTATGTTAAATAAAGTAATTCTCCAGGATTGGAGAATTGCTCTTCATGCCAAGACAAAGAAACCCAGAGTTCCTGATATTATATAGCTACTTCCACAGTAAAAGAAAAAGAAAGGCATTTAATCACAAATGATGAGGGCCCATGAGATGACATAGAAGACTGGTATGAAATCTAAAATCCAAGAGAAAGAGGAGCCTTGGAGGTTAAGTAACATTTCTGTTTTTTTCTCAGTATCACTCCACTAAAGCTATCACAATCTATTCCAAGAGTGTAAATTTGATATTTTGTACATTAGAAGGTCCATTCAACTGACAATACTAGGAAATCCATTTTTACAACTTAACAATTTCTGTCAACATTTAAAAAATGTTTCCAGTACACATTTCTGGGGAGACTCATAAAGCTGGCTTCCCTGAGTATTCTTCATTCTACTGCTTGTTCATTTTTTGACTATTTTCCCCTTCCATTTCAAGGAAGGCTGTTGGCCATTTTCTCACCTTGTTTGGCTTTGACTGTGAGGCTAGGTGATTCAATATAATTAGGTGAGATTTTTATAAGCCCTTAAAGGCTAACAAAATAATACCTGTGGCAGTTCAAATAATGGTGATCATAGTAGGTCAAGCAAGAAAAAAGAAAAAAAGGAAAAAAAAGAAAATCCTTTGGATTGAAATTGACAAAACTAATGTTATCAGAGCTTGGAAATGTATCATATTTTCTTCTTTCCTTTTTATTTGCTTTTAGCTTTCTTATTGGCTTTTCTACATTGTACAGGAACATTATCATCCGGTCTCATATTTTATTGATTTTTTCTTTTTAATTTTTTGATGCATAGGTTCAGTCTACTAAGAAAGTAAATGTTCATATATTATTGCAGAATGAATCTTTATCCTTGATATTGTATTCATTCTAGACTTCAAAAATATCTATTTCTGTGATCACTCTTATAAATCAAAAAATGATAATTTTCCTTGAAATGCTTTTTTTCTTTCCAATTTTAAAAATTAATGCACATTTATTGTGGAGAATTAGTAAATTACAGAAAAGTAAAAGAAGAAGAAAATTTCAGTCATCTAGTACTTATTTTTCCTAGACAAATGCTTACTGCTACCCTTTGGTTTATGTCCTTCTAGCCTTTTTCTGTGACTAGATGTACAAATGCATATGGCAACTACACAACTGGAATCCTACTTTTTGACTAAACAATATGAAAATTTGACCATAAACATAAGGGCTCACAAAAGTTTAAATAGAGTCTTTTTATTGTTAAAACATAACAGAAATCTATTAAATATCTACATGGTGTTAGGAGTGGAAATACTCTCTAAATGTGAGCAGCTCTCATTGTTTTGATGAGAGCTAGTGAAAGCATTCAACTTATATCCTATAAGAAACAGGGAAATTTCAGATGGCTGCATGAATAAAGTCCTCTGACCTAGTTTAGCTATTTAGTTATTCTCTGCTGAATTTAAGGCTCTCTCCTCCAGATCCTCACCCAGCAGTCTGCTGCTCATGAAACTCAGCTTTTCCCTATAAGTGGTTGAGATAAACAGAAGTAAAACTCACAGGCTTTTCCCTTTCCTTTTCATTTCTTACCTGCAGTTTTATTCCTTTTGGCCATCAACACTCAGAAACATGGAATCTAAAAGATAACAAGTCATGGCTCCCTAGCAGGCTATGGTCTCTCTCTTTTCTTCCCTGCTCACTGCTCACTCTTTTGTTTGTACAATATTCTTTTATTCTGAGCAATATAACATTTTAGTTCTTGTAATAAATGCCTTCATGTGAAGCAGTTCAGCTAAGAGAATGTTATTAGACTGTGCTCCCAGGCAGCATACCTCTGTGCGATCAATACTAAGCTGGGCCTCAGCTCATTCCCTCTTTGCTTAAATTCCCTGCAAATGTGCAAGAGAAGCAGCAGAGGGTGTCATCAATCAGAAGCCACTGTGACATATGCTGAAACCTGACCAGGGCTGAGATGTTTTAATAAGGCATCCATTAAAACCCTCAAATAAATTGCAATTTGAAAACAGAACATAATACCAGCCAAGTTTTCCTCATCCATCTTGTAGCATGTCATGTAATGTAATTGCGTTGTTAATTTATCCAAGAACTTTCTCAGTACAGTGTTTCGCTGGCACTGCTTAATTTCCCTGTAGACTATTTGTGTGTGTGTGTCTGTGTGTTCATGCACGAGAGAGAGATGAGAGAGAGAGAGAGAGAGAGAGAGAGTGCAAGAGCAAGAGCAAGCAACTGGAGGAGAAGGAAAATTTGTACTTATTTCTTTGTTTTTGTGTGTCTATTTGTGTGTCCATTGCTCCCTTGGAAGGAATAGTCATGTTTCTGCTTAATGTGGCATAAGGCAGGGAGCTAGTCAGAAATTTGAAATGTTTGACATTTTGTCAATGACCCCTGAGCATCCCAATGCTGCCTCCCCGCGTCTGGCCCACAGCAGGACCACCTCTTTCCCTGCTCAACCTGCCATTGGCTTATGCCCCTCCAGGGTGGGATCACTCAGAGTGCCTGTAGATCCCATCAATAAATATTGACAAAAGTACATAGAGGCTTTTAGGATCACCACACAATGACCTCAAAAAGGACATGGCTGACTTTGTTTCCCTAGCTCTTGGGTCATACATGAAAAGTTCTGACAAGGGTAAGAAAAGTAAGTCATAAATCTATACAAAAGAATGAGAAAGTCTTTCTCTAGAATAATGTCAGGGATTAAATTGAATATATATATATATACTATATATATACATATACATACACACATACATATATACATACACACATATATATACACATACATATATGCATACATATATATACACACACATATACACACACACACATATATATATTTAAAGGTTTAGAGGAAAGATATGGGCAGGAAAGGTCTCATATAGATTTCTTTGTCTTCTAAGTATAAATCTAAAAATAAGTAATGCAATTCTTCATGGAGGGCTGCATCAGCAGATTCTTCACCTTTATTTATTCTTCTGGGCTCCCTTAGTCAATCTGTTCTCTTGTCTTCCATAAAAGAAGCTATTGGAAGGCAGAGGGTAAATCTACTCTACACATTCCATCCACAGCTAGGAAGTCACGGTAACCATGATGCCAATCAGATATTGGTTTAAATCTGTTCAGGGCCTACTGTTTCGAAGTGATAAGTTGTTGGAGTAATGACAGAGGAGAGAAGACAGCATGACCAAATGGGAAGAATCCACCATAAATCAACTAGTGAAGCTGCTATTTTATTATTAATCAAGAGCAAAATAGTTATTTGAGATAAAAAAAAAAAACAAAGGCAACTAAGCACTAAGTATCTATCAAGTGTACAGGAAGGTCAACAAATCAACATCCACCCTCTCTTGGTAGGTTGTTATCTGTAAAGTTGTCTGTACCTTGGCCTGAACAACATGGTAGCATTCTAATGTGCCACCTGCACACAAGCTATTCTTGTCCCAGGCTCTCACTCACCACGATGTAAACCCTTAGAGGAACACTGTGTATGGAAGATGCCAGGGGAAGCCAAATTAGTTTCTGCTTCCTGCTAATGGATGACCTTTGTGATTTGGATCAGGTACTGAAATTCACTTAGAAAGGCAAAGGAGTGGGGAAAACCCCTAAAATAATTTTCTCTCCCTGCAGAGAAGACACCTGGCTACCACCTGCCCAATAAATGTCAATTGGGTTATTTTTAAAAAAATAAGGAGCCTGGCTCCAAAGCATCAGAAGCTAGGTTGAGAGGTGCAGGGAGGAAGGAGGGAAATCATATAAGAACATAGAATGAAAAGAGGTTATGTTTTTAAAAATAAGGAGCCTGGTTTCAAAGCATCAGAAGCTAGGTTGAGAGGTGCAGGGGGGAAGGAGAGAAATCACATAAGAACATAGAATGAAAAGAGCCGGGAGCTGAAACAAAATCATTGAATTGAGATAGGAGCAGGAGGTGTTCTTTCCTAGGAGCTTTCCCACCTCAGCGTTCTAAAAAGATTCTTGAAGCTTTACTGAGATTTGAGTTGATTATTATGCTTAGTAGAAATCATGTTTGGTTTCGTATAGTTGAAAATATTTTGAGGTTTAGCTGAAGTTGTTTGGAATTGAGAATGTAATACCCCAAGCAACATTCGAGGGATCAGAACCAATAGGAACTGAATACACAAAACACTGTCTCTCTACTCCACGTGAGCCTGGGTGCCAGCTTTCCAATGCTTCTAATGTTAGCTCAGGCTTTCTGGCAATCCCATTGTAAGCTCCATTTCACAAGCATCTTCTACTATTTTGGCATTTTAATATTGGCCTTACTTTTTCTTTTCTTGTCCAGAAATACAGTCATTTTAAGAAAAGCATAATTGTTATTGCTTACATACTTTTTTTAAGTTCTAGCTTGAGATGAATTCTCTCTTCCATTGATATTTAGTTGCAATCTTGAAATGGATGGAAGGAATAGAATATTAAAGACGGAGGACATGGACCTTTAATTCCTCCCTTGTATTGCAAGGGCAAGAAGGAAATGTCAGTTCCCGAGGTGATTATATCATGAATGTTGGCAAGAATGGAGTAATTATGTCCTACCCAGGGTATGAGAAATGTAGACTGGGGAAATAAAATTGTAAGGGAACAGACAATATAAGGTAAGCACATGTTCACCACAAAAGAATTCAATTGAGTGGATGACACAGGTATTCAGCCTTTGTGGAAATCAATGAGCTGCTGTTTAGATGTCTTTTCCAAAGCACAGGGACATTGAGAAAGGATAAAAGCTTAACTCTCTTACCCACTCAGGGTTGCTCAACTTAACCCTAGGATATTTTTAGGAAAGTTGATTTGTTTCCCTTTTGATTTCCTTTCCCCCTCAGCTTCCTGAACTGATTTACAATTCCTGCATCTATTGCTGCCCTGAGCTGTGTGTGCCATTATTTAGCCATCTTTTCTTAATAATTAAATTCTGCTTGAATTGCTTATAGACCTAGCCTCCCTTCTTAGCTTTCATCCGTGACCCTTTGGTTCTGAGTTTGTGAGTGAAATTGTACTGGGCATACCATGAATATCCTTCCCTGGCTGCTAAAATACCTGGGTCTGAATTCATTGTGAGGTTTCATCTTTATACAAAATTTCCTGCAAACTTGCATGTGAATTCACAGCCTGATGCATAAAAATCTTCTAGCAATATCATTCTAATTTCAGAAGCTTGGTGAGATGAAGCCATGTGTTATGTTATAAACACCCCAACAAAAGAGCTGTGATCTTACCATGTTATTTTTTTCCCAACGTAATTTATAAATGTTGTTGATTCTGCCTCACCATTTGGAGATTCATGCATATGTTACTCTTCCAAATTCCTTGCTTTAAAATCCTCCAGAGACCTATAACTTCTGGGTTTCTTAAAGAAATAGGTTACCCTCACCCCTACCTCCCACACTCCACACTCCTTCAAAAACAATCCCCATCCAAAAGTGCTAATAAACTAACTCAGCCACATTCAATGATATTGTCAAGAAAACCTCAGGAGGAAACCATTTAAATTTAGTGGCATAAATCTGAGCTCGTGGCCAACCTTCCTGTAGCAAGAAAAGAGTACAAGTCTCATGCTAATTCTCCACCAAACCTCCCGTTTTATGAAAGCTACATTTTATCTGTTTGGTTATTTGCAGTCACTGGAGAGTTGGAAAAGGAATATTAGCACCACTCACATTTTATTGTGGGAGTTACAATACTTGGTTGACCCCCTTTTCAGGTCCTATTGAATTTCCTATACGAAGGAAATGAAAATGTTTTATATTTAATACGGCAACATGTAACAAGAGGCTTAGTTATTACACAGACAGCTGCAATTTTCTGCTTTTGTTTCAGCTGTTAGTGTGAAGCAGAAATTTCCAAGCACATTCTTTTATGATTTGTTTATTTCTGGCTTTAGAGATGACAGTGAGAAGCAATGCCACCTTTATGCCACCTACTATACAGAAAAGGGCTTTCTGTTTAGACTTATTTATCCTATGAGAGACTGGCTTTTTATGTATGTCTCAGTTTCTTGCAGACAAATAAATTTTCAAAAACATAAAGAAAAAAAGCAACTTGATTGAAACCATAGGTTAAAGATACTTCTGTTCCCAGAATTTCCTCCTAGATCCTCTCATATTAACAATGGTCAGAGAGAACTCTGGGCTCTTACCATGTGTCAGGCCCTGGTGGTAAACTGGGTCACCTGTGTTGCCTTATTCAATCATCGCAACCATGACAATTGAATAGTACATCAGTATTCTTGTTATTATTATAACTTCTGCCCGTAGATGAGGAAACTAAGGCTTGGAAAGATTTTCTGATCTGCTCAATGTTGTCCAGCTAAAAAATTGTTGTTAGGTGCCATCAAGTCAGTGTCGGACTCCTAGCGACCCTACGTACAACAGGGGAAACACTATTGTTGTGCTTCTCTGCTATTCATAGGATTTTCAATTGCTGGTTGATTTTTGGGAATGGGTTGCTGGATCCTTCTGCCAAACCTACAGCACCTGGTGTTCCCAGGCAGTCTCCCATCCAAGTACCAACCAGGGCCAATCCTGCTCATCTTCTGATAGCTGATAGGATTGGATGCCACAGTGGTATGGCTGCAGGCTAGCTAATAAATAGGTAATCTAGTTAGCATTAGAAGCTACATCTATCTGATCTGATTCTGGAGCCTGCTCTGCCTCCTTTTCAAAATAATAATACTTATGTATTCTGTGTTCACTTTTTAAAATTTAATTTTCTTACTGCTATCTATCTATCTATCTATTTATTTATTTATTTATTTATTTATTTATTTATTTATTTATTTTGCAGTACTGGTAGGTTGAACTCAGGGCCTTTAGACATGCTAGGCAAGTGCCCTATCATTGAGCTGCACCCCCAGTCCACCCTTTCCTTCCTTCTTTGCTTTCCTTCCCTTTCCTTTCCTTTCCTTCTCTTTTGTTCCTCTCCCCCCTTCTTTCTTTCTCTTTCTTTCTTCCTTTTTTCTTTCTTTCTTTTCCAATTATAGATTATCTTTACTTCAAGAAAATAGGTGATATAGAAAAGTCATGATGTGTATATTCTACTGAACACAATTTGTTTCACAGTACATTAATAAATACTTCTAAAAAAACACTTGCCTGCAGCCGTAGCTCTGTGGCATCT
>VMDO01004731.1:98511-121204 GCA_007922755.1 Pedetes capensis
GGATGGGAGACCGCCTGGGAACACCAGAAGCTGTAGGCTTGGGAGAAGGACCTGGCAAACCCCTCCCAAAAATCAATCTGCCATTGAAAACCCAATGAACAGCAGAGAAGCACTGACAATAGTGTTTCCCCTGTTGTACAGAGGGTCGCTATGAGTCGGATACCGACTCGACGGCACCTAACAACAACAACAACAACAAAAAACCACTTATAATCAGTTCCATATTTGACATTTCAGAATTAACTTTATTGTTCCAAAAATGTTCTAATTGAAAGTTCTTTAATGGTTGTGTTTGTTTTTGTGTAATTCTCTCTTTGTGTGTATATATATGAGTAGCATTTTCCCCTAGAAATATACCATTTGTTGTTTTCCCAGAGATGCATATAAAAATCAACTTTATTTCAATACTCTGACTTTCTCATCCTGGTGAGAAAACTAGTAATAAATAGCAATCTCATATAAAGATCAGAGGGGTAGGCATGCTGGAATTTTGTAGTTTCAGTGTATCAGAAGTCTTTGTTGAATCACTGCATGAGTCTACACTAGACTAAAAGTCATAGCGACTAAAGTTTTCTTGCATTTAGCAGCAGAATCATTGGGATAAAATGTGAAGAATAATAGATTATTTGAAATGATAATGATTCTTATTTAAATAAAAGTTGGTAGAAATTTACACAAACTTAATTAATGGAGGATTGTTCTGCAAAAATGATGAATACATTATTTTTAGTGATACAAATAATCACATTTCCAAGTTCAACCCAATGGAAGTAGAATAGCAACCATACATAGGTTTTCTAGATTTTGACAGTCTATTAAATTCATTGTTTGAGGTTGTTTGCAGTATCTTTCTCCAAGTAGTGTACCAAGTAGTGTAATCTAGGGCATGTATCAGATATGGTAATTCCAGTAGCAACATGTATTTTACATTAAATTTTTTATTTTAACATAATTGGAGATTCACATAGTGGAAAATAATAATTCAGCAATATCTCATAGACCCTTTACTTATTTTCCTGTGATATTAACATATTGCAAAATCAAGTCCAGTATCACACTAGTATATGGACAAGGATAAAATGAAGATACTGCACAAGAATTTCTCAAGTTAATCTTTTAGAACACCACTCATTTTCTTCCCACCTTTACCTCTTCCTTAATCCTGGAAACCAGTACTGTCTACTCCGTTTCTTTAATTTTATAATTTCAATAATTTTATATAAATGGAAGCATGTAGTATGTAGCTCTTAGGGATTGATATTTTTCATTCAGCATAATTCTCTAGAGATTCATATATGTCATTGCATCTACCAACAATTCATTCCTTTCATTGGTGAGTAGTGCTCCATGATATGGGAGTACTACTGATTTTTTAGACATTCCCCCATTTCAGGATATCTGAGCTGTTTTCAGGTTGGGCTACATAAAGTGGCTATAGATATTTGTGTGCAGATTTTGTGTGAATATCATTTTATTTCCCTGGGAGAAGTACCCAGGAGTGCAATTGCAGGCTCATGTGGTAGTTATGTGTTTTGTTTTTTAAGATAATGAGAAACTGTTTTCCAGAGTAGATTTATCATTTCACGCTCCCACCAGCTCTAAGGAAGGGATACATTTTCTGTGCATTCTAGTCAGCATTTGGTGTTATCACTATTTTTTTTAATTTAGACTGTGATACGTGTATAGTGATTACTCATTGCAGTTAATCTGTGTTTCCCTAATGACTAATGATGTCAAACACCTTTTCTTTTTTTTAAATTGGAAATTTTTGATGTACAACTTAATAGGTTTCATTCTGATGTGTATTTCATTGTGACATTTCCATATTTGCATTTCATTGTACATTGCTCACATAACTTCCCCCTTACCCTCCCATGACCCTCCTCCCCCATCCCCATCCCCCCACCAATGGCCGGCTTGCTTGCTTGCTTGTTTTCTTCTCTTTTTCAAGACACGGTCTTGCTAAGTTGTGCAGGCTAATTCTAGACTAGAACTTGTGATCCTCCTGCCTCAGCTTCCCAAATACTGGGATTTTAGGCATGCACCACAACTCCCAGCTCTTGCTTCTTCTTTATTTAAAATTTAAGCTTATTTTCTTTTAGAAAGTAAAGTAACACATACACACATTCCTCAGCTACATTAATCAATTTTGCCACATTTCTTTTCTCTTTTCTTTCTACACACACACACGCGCGCGCACACACACACACACACACATTCCTATATAACTGTGAATGTTTGTGTCTGAATATTTATTTCAAATGGTCTCTGCCAAGCCATCTAAAAGTAAGTTACAAGCATGGCAAAGATTTACCCCTAAAAATAAGAGAATACCCCCTTTTAATCATAATACCATTGCCATATCACAAAATAAACCTTTATTCAATACTGTCATCTAATATATGATCTGCATGCAAATTCCCCATATTACTCCCAAAATGCTGTATATAACTTTTATTTATTTGTTTTGTTCTAGGATCCAATCAAGAAGGAATATGCTTGCTTACCTTTTCTACATAGAGACTCTCAATACTGGATGGAGATGAGATCTCACATGTTAAAAGAATTAACTAAAAACTTTGTGCCTCAGTGAACCTATTATATTGATTTACATAATATTGTAGTAGGCTTGCACACTCTCCAACCTTTCTCCATGCAGTGGTTCTCTAAGTCATTCTATTGTTCCTTAGTCTCAGAATTAGTTTTGGCTTCCATATTCAGCCTGATTTCATCTTGTTGCTTAAATGATCCTAAATTTGCCTCAGCAAGTTGTTCCCAAACATGTAACTCCTGGCACTCCAGGATTCAAAAAGACATTATTCAGCCAAAAGAAGTGGGGCAGGGGGCAATAGTAAACAACTGGATATAGAAGAGAACCTAGAGAGAAGGTGTGAAAGAGAAGAAAAAATGTATCAGTATGGTCAATTAAATTCATAATCACAAATACATAATAATAAGTAGAAAACTGTATTGGGTGCTTAGTATGCCTGGTGGAATAGTAAAGGGTTTAAATACAATTTTTCCTTTAATCCTTACAATAATTTTCCAAAGTAGGTTACCATTACCCTCTGTTCATTTAATGGGGAAAAAAATAGGTCTTACACAGGTTAAATATCTTGTCCGAGGTCACTGAAGTAATGCACTTTAACTGTGCTCAAAACTAAGCTGAAGGAGAGAGGGAAAGAAGCAGTGCTATGAATGGTGATACTTATAGGTAGCCTAGTGGCTATCCTCTGCTCCTAGCATGCCCTTTCTTCCCACAAGTTCTCAGTCCACATATCTCATTAATGGTCAACAACCTCATTTTTTCCCCTACTTCCATTACTACTGTTTTAGTTTAAGCCAACTTCTCTAAACCAGGTGCCTGCAATACCTTTCCATATACCTCTCTACCACCAGCCTTTCTTCCAGTCTCCTGTACAGTGGTCAGAAC
Source organism: Pedetes capensis (assembly GCA_007922755.1). Taxonomy (NCBI): domain Eukaryota; kingdom Metazoa; phylum Chordata; class Mammalia; order Rodentia; family Pedetidae; genus Pedetes; species Pedetes capensis. The sequence continues at coordinate 101,945 of VMDO01004731.1, forward strand.
ACTCTTCCCAGTGGTCTTTCTAAACATGTTACCCCTCATTTGAAATACTTTGACTGTCCATTACTCAGACTGCTGGTGCTTAACCCTGATTGTACATGAAGATCACCAGGAATGCTTCAGCAAACAGCAGTGTCCAGGGCCCACTTGAGAGATTCTGATTCAGTTGTTCTAAAAGGATAGGACATCTACTTTAATTTGAATTCAAATAATGATCATTACTTTTATTATAAATATGCCCCAACCAGGGACTACCAAAAGAACCAACAGATCTGTCCTAAATGAAGTGCAACCAGAGTGCTCCTTGGAAGCAAGGATAGCTAGACTGTATCTTAAGTATTTTGGACATGTAGTCAGGCGGGACCAATACCTGGAGAAGGACATCATGTTTGGGAGAGTAGCAGGTCAATGAAGAAAAGGAAGGCCCTCCACTAGATGGATTGACACAGTGTCTGCAACAATGGGCTTAAACATAAATAAGATTGTGTGCCTGGCACAGAATCAGGGAATGTTTTTTTCCACTATACAGTAGGGTCGCTATAAGTAGGACCAAACTCCATGGCACCTAAGGACAACTATTGCGCTGGACATACTTGACTAAAAAATATTGTTCTTCTAAAATTCAAATTTAACTGAATGGCCTGTGTTTTTGTTTGCAAAATAAATATGGGTGTGTGTTTCTGCCATTCATGTTGCCTTTACCATGTGTTTGTATGCACTGTGGCATGGTGAACATGAGCATTTTTTTTTTTAAATCTCCTCCTGTAAGTCATATATACATCCAGCACTGAAATTACTGGCTTGTAGAAAAAATATAAGACAGAACCTAAACTCTTTATCATAACATAAAACAATCGTTCATAGTTTGGCCTCTGCCTCCTTTTCAGTTTTATCTTCTGTCTCCACATCCCACACCAATTCTCCAAATGCGATATACTTTCTTATATCTATGTCTTTTCACATGCTGCTTCCTAAGCCTGGGATTTCCCTTCTGATCTGTTGGATGAACTCCTAGTCATCCTCTAATACCTAAACCTGACTTCTCTTATTGTTATTGTTAGATGCCCTCAAGTCATGTCCGACTAATAGTGACCCTCACAGGGTTTTAAATGGCTGATGGTTCTAAGATTCCTTTGAAAATGGACTGCCTAATACTTCCCCCATTTTTTGTGGTGCTGGGGATAGAACCCAGATCCTCAGAGAGTGCAAAGCAGTGTTGTACCAACTGAGCTAAACCCCAGCTCCTACCTGACTTCTCTAGCTAAAGTGAATTTTATGGCTTTCTCTACTCCTGCAGGGTTTTGCATGCATGTCTACTGCTCTGACTCTTCCTATTAAAAATTATAGGAGTGGTTATCTACTTTTTTTGCTAGGCAGTATATTGTTATTATTGTTAGGTGTCATTGAGTCAGTATCTGACTCGTAGCAACCCTACATACAACAGGGGAAACACTATTGTCAGTGCTTCTCTGCTGTTCACAGGGTTTTCAATGGCAGATTGATTTTTGGGAATGAGTTGCTGGGTGCGTCTCCCAGGCCTACAGCACTTGGTGTTCCAAGGCAGTCTCCCATCCAAGTACAAACCAGGCCCGACCCTGCTTAACTTCTAAGATCTGACAGGATCAGATGCCACAGGGCTATGGCTGCAGGCAAGCAATATTTTAGACCGTTTATATTGGCTATCTTAAATTCTCACAATTAAATTGTCATCATTTGGTAATTTGTTAATTCAAGTTAGTAGTTACAAACTTAGTTATATGAAAGTAGAACTTTTCTAGCAAATGCCAAATATAATTTTTGAACAAATTAATATGTATTACATTCTTAAATTTAGTATATACTAAAATCTTAATATATATGAATTCAACACATAGTATAGTTGTACATTTTTTACCAAGATTCCCATCTCCCTCTCTTACCTGGCCCCACCAACTGAATAAAAAATAAATAAAAATAAAGCAAAATAACCAAGACAAATACTTTCTCCATGGCTTCAGCATTTAAAAGGTTTTCTACATTTCTAATCTTCCCAACAATTTCCTAGGGGCACCATAGTCTTTCTCAATGTTCTGGATGTGCCATATATTAATTTAAGTGAAGATTTGTTAAGTGTGATTAAAATGTTACCATATTTACTATTATGTATTTTGACATAAGTTCCTCATGTCTAACAAGGTTAACATGTCTCATAGTAAAGTTTCATTACTCTGGATTTTACCAATGATCACAGGTTATGATGTGAATGGGTACTACGATGAGGTTAATTCTTAGTATTTGTCTTAGTCTGGGCTGCTATAACAAAATACTATAGAGTGGTAGTTTATAAGCATCAGGAATTTACTGGGATTTCTTATAGGTCTAAAGATTACAAACTCCAAGATTAAGTCACTGGTAAATTCTGTGTCTGGTAAGGCCTCATTCTCTGCTTCATAAATGGCAACTCTGATTGAATTCTCACAACAAACTCCCTAGGACCCCTTTTGTAATAGAACTAATCTCAGTCAGGAGGGCAGAGCCTTCTGGACCTAACCACTTCTCCAAGGCCACAACTCTAAATAGTATTGCATCAGGGATTCAGTTTCAACATATGAATTTGGGAAAGACACAAACATAGAACCTGTAGCAGTGTTCATTTTAGCAGTGAACTTTTTTGAAGTTGGAAGCAGGAAGAGGAAGAAATCTCTGCTGCTCATACTTCTTAGGTCAAACCTAAAAGAGAATTCTGATTGTAGAATAAGAAAAAGCCCATTGGGAGAGAATGGAATACAGGTGTTCCTAGATGTCCCAAATGTGTCATTCATGTTTGCATTTCCCATTTCAAAGGCAGATGGACTGTTCAAAACAAGGTGATAACTTTTCCTAGTTGAGCTCTGGGCTCTAGTGAGTATCTGATGAAATTATTGATTTTGATAAGTGTTTCATGAACTACTGTATGACCTCGAAATCTTTGTTATCACTTTATAATGTTTGCAATGTGCCCCAAGTGTTTGTCTGTACAGGCATAGGGTATCCTACTTCCTTTAGCAGGGGAATACTTTCTTCTTTGTTAAACTTTTCCCTGTCCTGTGTTTCCTTTTATCACTTGGTAGTAGATGTAAGGTCACTTTCCTCTCTGTGTTCTTAGGGAGGGTCAAGTTTCTTCTGCTGTATATTGTGACTTTTCTAAAGGTAATTGTTGGTTTAAATGCTTGCCTTCTCACTGGGTGTTGACCTCCCTAAGGACAGAGACTCAGACACTTACTCTATCCCAGTGCCAAGTACTGTGCATGTCACAAACTGGGTTCTCAGTATTATTAATTTGTTCCAAAGTATGTTTCATATTTGATAGATTCTATTTACATATAACTAATGAAGTTAGTTATTATTACCTCAAATTAACAGATTAGCAAATGAGAATTTGAGATATTCAACATAAAGGGATTAATAAATTATTTAGCAAGAAGTAGATAACCAATGTATTCAATTTTTAGTAGGATTGTGAACAATAGATGTGCCTGCAGGAATGGGGAGGACCCCAGAGTTCACTTCCCCTGGTGAATATGGTGCGAAAGGATGACGGAGGGTTCATCCACACACAAGAAAGGAAATCCCAGGCTTGGGAAACAGCATATGCAAAGATATTGACATAGAAGATTAGAAGGCATTGAGGAGGGTTAAGAAGAGGCACGAAGAGAGAAAGGAGATGAGATTAGAAAGGAAAGAGAGTCCAAACTCCAAAGGTCCTTTCATACCGTGAGTAGGAGTTTACATTCCATCTTATACATGAATTTTCCTGAAAACCAACAGTTTCCACCCTAGATGCACATGTGACTTACTCATATTTGTGTATTCAGTAAGTGATTAAATGCTGATTTATCCCTAAACCCAGAGGCTTTATTTTCGTATGATTTACTTGCCTAGTATCCTGATGTATTTAAAGATGAGCTTGTTAGAATAATGATGATAAATATCATTTACATTTCAATAGTGCTTTATACATTTCAGAATGTAGCTTTCAAAGAAAAAAATGAATTAGTTTTAATCCTCACAAGAGCTTTGTGAAATAGGTAGAAAAGGTATTGCAAGTATAAAGGAAAGAGACAAAAGTTAAATCATCGTCGGATTCCGTACAGCAACCCAGAGCACCAGAAATAGATCATCTCCTGCATCTTGTCCACTCACATCTATTTAACGTGGAATTATAGTGTGCAGTGACCCAGAGAGCATTTGAAAATCTAAGCAGTTCATCAGAGAACTCCTGGAAGGAGTAAGCTCATATTTGTTGGAACACTCTCATTAGGAGCCTCTCAAAATGAACAAAGGATCCTTGGTAAAGAGCATGTTAAAAGACAGAAATAGTTTGTAAATTGTTTTCTGAGAGTACTATGGTCTGACTGACAGAGTTTTGGTTTGAATGAACAAAATGTGTGCAGTTTAAGGATAGAATTTTGTTATTGATGATTTTCGTTTTATACTAGAGACATTTGATGACTGTGGAGGAAGGAACAAAAGCCAACAAAACTAGACCCCATGGGAATGAGAGATTGTTCCACTCCACACCAAAAGAGACAACCACTAAGAGGTATGATTGAGGGTGTTAACTTTAGAATATGTGATGTTAATCTCTCTTTTACATCTCCCTAAGTCATCTTCATTTTTACACTCACTAATAAATGTATATGGAAGTGACAAATGAGAATGAGAAGATGTTTTCTATTTGAGTCCCATGACAGAGTTTTGTCAATTAAGAAAATTTACATACAGTATAAAGATCATGGGTTTTTCAACCCAGTATACTGGTATGTGGTTGAGAAGACCTCTGTTTGCTAAAGTGGGATATTAATGCCCAGCAGATGGGATCATTTCAGGATTTAATGTAGTGATAAAGTATACAGAGAACCTAGACTGAGATCGGGACCTTGTAACACACAATAAACTGTGGTGGCAATTATTGATGCAATTAAGCTCATCTGCACTGACAGATCGTAAAATCTCACATACTGATGTCAAGAGACACTTGGAACTAGAGGCCACAATACACACTAGCCTTAAACTGAATGAAGCTGTCTGGGTCCAGCGAGCACTTTCTATATAATTCATTATCTCCCTTCATCTCCCTCAATCTTTATACTGGCTCCAGTGGCACATTTTTAGATGAGGATCAAAATCCCATTTATACTAAAGTTGTCAAATACAAGTGTAAGGTACAAAGTTATAAGTTTGCAAGGTCCAATGATGTCTTCTCCAGGAGTCAAAAGAGCACTTTTATAGGCGATGAAAGTAAAATGAAGTTTTGATAGTAGAATTACAGGCATTAAAAGCCTAATAGAGAGAGGAGCTTCTCAAGCCCTTGACCTCACACCAAGTAGATGGTCCTTCAGTCTACCCATGCATGAGGTATACACCAGATCCACTGCTAAGATCAGGTTTGGAGAGCCTTAAGAATCCTATACCCTGGCAAGCTTTACAAGGGATACATGTAGTTGATGTATTTCTTTTCAAGGGCTTCTTGACAGCTGTAGTTCTAAGGAATCAATTTCCAAGTGAACTTTTACCTGGTAATAGTTCTGTGGCTGAGACACTATGCTGGTTCTTCTTTTTTCCTCCCCCTTAGCTACCCTCTACCTGCTATACAGAAGGAAGTTATATACCTTACCAGTCTGCCTCTACAGTATAAAAAGCTTCAGCATGCCCAAATAAGGAGTAATTCCTAATATTGTCTGAGATGCCTCAAGTCATCCAAGTGCCATAAATTTAAGATCTTTCTCTTTTCAAAACTTTCTCTTTTAAAACTTTCTCTGTTGAAAAGAGACATTATTGTTAGGTGCCATCGAGTCGTGTCCGACTCATAGTGGCCCTCATAGGGTTTTCAGTGGCTGATTGTTTCTGGATTGCCTTGGGAATGGATTGACATGTCCTCCTTCCATTTTTTGTGGTGCTAGGAATGGAACCTGGGACCTCAGAGACTTCAGAGTGGCACTCTGGCAACTAAGCTAAATCCCAGCCCCAAAGAGACATTAGAAAGAGGGTAATTCAGCTTGTGATAATATATTATTCTCATTCAGTTATATTCTTAAAGTGGGTATTAGAGTGTGTTTTTTTCTTAGCAATAACTTTGTCTTTTTTCTTTATTAACTATTGTCAATGAATGAACAGTTGCTATTTGAGAGTCCCTTGGGAGCAAAGCAAAGAGTTTGCCTATGGGACATGTAAGGGTCAAAGAGCTTAATTTCTTCCAGGTAACAATTTTATGGTAAATTGACATGCCTGACGTACCTGATCAACCTTTTAAACTACGTACCTGCTCGCTACTTACCTACCTACCTACCTCATGTGTCTTTGAATTCACAAGAATGCATAACATATTTTTGAACCGAGAAATAACATCAGACATTTTTCTATCAAAATGTTAATTTGATCTGACTGATTGTTTAGACAATGAGCAGTGGCTTTGACAAATAGGTTAAATGGTGAACATTTTCTAAAAGTGGAATGAAGTAAACTGTTAACAAATTTTGACAAAAATATAGTCAAAACATGCAATAACCTGAAAGTATTTTATTTAAAAATATATTGGCAAAGGTGTATTGAAACTAACAATATTTTTATTTTCCCAACCTTCTTTTGAGTGAATAAAGGCTAAATAAAGTGCTTCAAAGTAAATGAGTAGCAAAAATAATTAATAGGTATTTGATAGGTCTGGGTAAAACCTTCTTGGTAAGCTTCCCAGAAATTGAGGCAATGAATGACTGTAATGATTGGGTGACAAAGCCTTTCATAAACCAGGTTATATATAATTCTTTGCTTTCAATAAAATGAAGGAGCACCTAGTCAAATCCTTAGGTGGAGAGCACTAAAAATAATTTTTGATGATGGATCACTATATGATATTTTGGTATATAACTTCAAGGAGTAGCAAGAATTGAGTGATATTGCTTTAACAAAACTCCTTCCGTTTCCATCTACTATTTGTGTAAATAGGTTTTTCCACTCTTATATGTATAAATAAGAAAAGGAATAGAATTGATGCTAAACTGTTTCATTCTGGCATTAAAATTTTATTTATAAATACATGAATCAATTGAAACTGAAACCAGATTCATCTGCCTCATTAAGAAATTCATGCCCTGTGAAAGAATAAAATGTGTTACATATAATTATTATGGAGGCTTATAACTCATCTCTGCTGTTTTTGTAATTTATTTTCTAATATGGATAATATTTATAATAATCAAATCTGAAAAAAAATTCTTTTTACTGTAGAGACTTATACCAAAGGAAAATATTAAACAAGATTTTAATTTACACACATTGTTATTATAGGGATGTAATATATGATAATCAATTAATGAACTTCGAGGATAAAAATATATGTATTAGAATAAAATTTAGTAGGGAAAGTGGAATCAGCATTCAATTAGAGGAAAAAAAGAAAAGCTATAACATTTCCAACTGTCAAAGACAATCTCTTGCATGTATTTTAAAAGAAGATTATGATACATTAAAATCTCAACTGTGTTTTGTGATTTTATTTTTTTGAATGTCAATATTTATAGCAAAGTCAGAAATTGTATACTTTGTGAGCATTTAGCTTGTTATGAAAAGTGTCAGACATCAACTAAAAATAAATATTCAAAATTATTCCAGGTATCAGGAGAGCAAAAGAAGTAGAAAAATATTGGAACTAAATACCATTAAGGCAATGAGAAACTTGCACAGTTTTGAGCCATCTCCCACCCACTGAATGAGATTCTCCAGCAACAGTCAGGTCTGCACCTAACTGTGCTTTGTAAAATCATCTGTCATGCACCTCCTCCTATAAGAACATGCAATAAAAATGCACCTGGATGGCTATATTTCAGCACATTCTTAGACATACTGAGGTCAGGTCAAAAGCAAAATACTTCCTAATGCAATTATTTTACATTAAGATACAAATATAAGGCAACCATAGCAGCTCAGTCCCCTAATGCTCACAGTTCAGAAAAAAATAACATATATGGAGTTCTTATAGAGATGCTTCCCTTTTCAGTTCCTTTATTATTCTTTTCTAGTGGAATTCAGTGAACATGATTAATATAAAATTTAATGGGGTTTTGGTCACAATCCAAATATACACTAACCAAAGGGAACCAGGGACATGACAATGCGCTGACTCCACAGAAAATCCTTTTGCTCCTATTAAGAAGAATGGAATGAGGAGTTAAGGATGAGCAGCTAAATTTTATCCAGATGTATTAGGAAATAACATGTTCATGAATACAGACATAACTGCAAGTGGTCAACTATAAAGGTTTTAAAGACTACATCAAAATGCAGCCTTGGTTAAAGGCAGACTAGTGCACCAAATAACTGTAATTAATTGTAAGCATTCTTAACAACATTGCCAATAGCTTGAGGTCTTGACACGTGCTGTCTTTAGTTCTTACCAAATGCTCCCCTAAATGCATACTCACATTAATTCAGGTAAGCCTCCCAACACATCTATACATTAGAGTACTCCAAGCCCCCATTTACAGATGGAAAATCTGAGGCCCAAAGAAATTTAGTAACCTTTCCAAGGTTAACAGTGGCAGAACTGGGGTTTGAATTCAGTCTGTCTGGTTCTTGAGCCCTGAACTCTCTGGAAACTCTGCTGCTTTAGACAAAGAAATTTATACTACAGGAAGGTAGGTTTTTAAAAATATGGCAAGGGCAGATGGAGGAGGGGGTTTGGGATAGTTTGGCCCTCTGCCTAGAATTAAACATTCACTAATTTTCTTTCGCTCTCTTCTGTTTCTAAGTAAATTGCCCTACACACTTATTTTATTATCATTATTTCTATCTGACATGCTGTGTAAGAACATCATGATTTAAAATATCTTAGTAACAACCCAAAGAAAGGGACTTAAAAGTAATGTTCAGAGAGAAAGCAGATGGCAACCAAGTGCAAATTTTGAATTCTTATATTTTTGTATGGGGAGTAGATGCGGTTGGTAAAAGGTTATGCTAATAAGCAAAATGTTCTTGTATTGTTATGAGCTTTTTTTGGCAGAACTTGGGTGCCTCACACATACTTTGCAAGTGTTCTACCACTGGGCTACACCCTCAGCCCATTTTTAATTTTTTAATTTTGAGTCAGGGTCTTGCTAAGTTCTGCAGGCTGCTTTTGGCATTGAACTTGGGATCTGTTATGAGCTTATTTTTTTAAAAATCATGTCTAAGATCTTTAAAGTATTGAAATAGTAATCAAAGTAGATGCTAGTAGATTAAACTCCACATCTTCCTGAAGAAGAGTATCTGATTTAAGCAGATTATTGAGACTGAGTTAAAAACTTCAAGATTAAATGTCACCAATAGGAAGGGGTAACATCTATTCATTTAAGACATCTTCTATTAGCTTATATGTGAAAATACCAAGATACTCCTGTAAACGTAGACCCCACACTGAAGCTGTTTTTAAGTTCCTGTAAAGTTCTTGGGGGAAAGCTTGGTAAACAGGACACTTGAATCCAGGACTCAAACTCTTGGGATCTTTCTTAGACACCTCTGAGCCATGTCTTGCAATATCCTCAGTTTAACTTCTGGATAAAGTCTCAGCTTCATGGAAGTTCATGCCCTTGTTCAAGAGCCTCACTGTCCTTTTCTTCACCCTTTTCTGAATGACAACTGTTTCCTTCCGTTTTGGCTGTGGAAATAGTGTTTGGGGATTTTAAAAAAAGATAAGCAATCTCCAAAACCCCTACACAATTCTACCATAAGGATTTATTCTTATCCCAGGTCTGGCCTTGTTGCATTATCCTTCTAATCCAGCTGCAGTGATGTATTGTACTGGCTGCCTGCCACATGCAAAAGTCTACCTTGGGACATCCTGCTGGAGGCAAAAGGCCAATCTGGTCTGTTTCTCAGCAGCTGGATTGACAAGCCAATACTCCAAAGACAATAATAATTATGCATGTGTATATATTTGACACATGCACATTCTTTATGTGCTTACATGTGTATGTGTGTATATACACATTTAGGATTTGTGTCATATATGCTGCGAGCTTAGTCTGTGTGTATTCATACATACACATGTGATCATATTCCAGATGTGCTATAAACCTATTTTTAGCCTAATATACAATTAATACACCTCCAGCCTTACTTTCTGGACCACTCAACCTAAAATGATGTTGTTCTTTTTTCAATATATTCTCAGGTGTGATTCTACCCTTCTTTATTGAGTTGACATGTTTTCACTTTGAGAATCCTGAAAGTACTAACACACCTCCTGACATACAAGTGGCAAACATAATGTTAAACACTATGCTTTGTGTTTCTGGGTTACTCATTCACACATCATTTTATTTTTATAAGCAAGTAGAGGAAATACCAATTCAAATAGATACCAGCATAAACCTTAGACTTCCAGACCTCGAGGTTTAGCATGGATTTGCCTGTACTCTATAAATCACTGTCCTAGATTCTACTAAATCTAGCTAAGCAAGCTATATCAATATTTTGTCTGACAACACAGACAGAGTTTGGAAACTAGTGAAGAAAAAAAAGGTTACAAGTCCTGGAGATTCTTGGATGTTTCTCTAAATCTCCTATGCAATTAAAGAAAGGAAATTTGGATGGAATTTTAGCAGATTAAAAAGAGAATTGTAATGAAGCCAGAATTTCCTCTTGAAGAATTTTTTTCCAAAAGTGTCTGGGATAACTGTGCACTAAGACAGCAGTGTGTACTTTAGATGAAAAAATAGTGGGAGAGAAGGTTAGGGCTAAAACCCGAAGAACATCCAAACTAGATCTTTTCTGATAAGAAAGAATATTTAAAGACATTAGGATATACTTTAAATCTTTTAAGTATCAAACTAAGCCAATTAAATAACTTTCCGCATCTTTTCTGGTTCAAAAATTTCTGTGTAGATCAAGATGTAGGCTTTCCTCTTAATTATCCTATTTTATTGTTTTAAATTTCCAGACTCTATTTGAGACTATAATCTGATGATGAGTCTCTTGGTTCTGGATTTTTTACATCCAGAAAAAAAATTATAGTAGAATTTTGGCATTACTGAAGCACCATGTTTGAATCTCATCCACTTGCCCAATTATTCACTTCAGTGACAAAATGATACACATGGATTATAAAAAGAGCTTCATTCAAATAGCCCTTGGATCACCGCACATGGAAGAGTCCTCAGTTTGAGATAATCAGAATAAGAAATTATATTTTAGGGAGAAAAACTTGAATCAATTTGAAACAATGAACATGGATATAAACATCTATTTCTGAGCACAGTAGAAACACAAAACACAAGGATGATCTAAAGAGCAAGTCAGGGAATCTTTGAGGATGTGAAATTTTTATTTAGACATTATATCCTTGTGACCTCTATTCTTCACGAAAGCGATTGTAGAAAGGAAAAGCCTCTTGTTTAATCTCGTTCACACGTACTCCACCAATTCATATGTTACTTGCTCTGTAGAGTATTTCTGACTCCCCATTAGAGGATATAATAATTCCCTCCGCAGAGCTGTTTGTACTTTACACACATGTCATGTGCCCACTCTGACACTAACCATTCTGCTGTAGTTTTGCTGTTTACTTGTAGTTTTAATGCACTTAAGTGTGAACACCTTAAGGGTAAAAACTGTTTGTGAATTCAGAAGCTAGCACCATCTCTCTCTCAAAATAAATGTTTAACGAGTTGATTGATAGATGGATGGATGGGTGGATGGATGAGTGGATGGATGATAGGTAAGTAACAATATAAAGCTGAAGGTTTGATACTAAAAGTGAAAATACTATGCTGAGACCTTTGTGTATCAGCTTTTTTTCCCCAGCTCTTTGAATATACTTTCATAGCTTCATGTAATTCCCCTTTCCCTTCTAGTAGGGTTAAGAATATGATTTGTGGCCCGGCACCATGGCACACGCCAATAATTCCAGTGAGTTGGAAGGCTGAAGCAGAAGGATCACAGGTTCCAGTCCAGATACAGCCTACACAAGTTAGTGAGACCCTGTTTCAAAGTAAAAAAAGATGCTGGCGATGAAGATGAAGCTCAGTGATGAAGCACTCACTCACCACATGCAAGGCCCTCCATCTCGCGATCCTCCTGCTTTTACTTCTCTGGTGCTGGGATGACAGGAATGTACCATCTTGCCCAGTTCATAGCTTTCTTTTTAAAAGTCTTATTACACAAGTCATGGTAAAATACTTTAAAGGACTTTTTTCTCTTCAAAATCCCAAGAAGGAGATAAAGACCCATCAGGAAATGTCAGTGGCCAGGTGAGAACTCTTCATGATCTGCTGAATTGATCTTAATAGAGCAAGTTGTTGTTGTTGTTAGGTGCGGTGGAGTCGGTATCCGACTCATAGCGACCCTCTGTACAACAGAGGAAACACTATTGTCAGTGCTTCTCTGCTGTTCATAGGGTTTTCAATGCCAGATTGATTTTTGGGAGGGGGTTGCCCGGTCTGTCTCCCAATCCTAGAGTACCTGGTGTTCCCAAGCCGTCTCCCATCTAAGTACTAACCAGGCCAGACCCTGCTTAGCTTCCGAAATCTGACGGGATCAGATGCCACAGGGCTACGGCTAAAGGCCAATGGAGCGTAAGTGCTTTGAAATGCAAACTACACAAGCCATATTTAGAGTATATCAAACCTATGTTTTTCTTACCCAAATTAAATTTAATTATGACAGCCCTGTAAGCAAAAATTTCTAGCTGATTTTTAGGCAAGCTTTAGTAATCTTTTGGGCTGATTTTTCAAGTATAGCACATAGAGTTTATTGGGGTTAAAGAATGTGATTTTGACCTGAATTTTTTGCCTAAGTGACTGGAAATATTTTGAGAGTATTTACAGTATCCATGGAGAAAAATTGGTCATTTACTTATAATATGCTTTTTATATTTTCAGCATATTGGAAAAAGAGGTTGTGGTGATTTTACTTGCAGCTATCTAGACGTTGATTACTCTTTTAGTTGCATCTGATCATAACAATATTTCACTCCTATTTATCACAGTACCATGATTCACCCTAAGTTACACAGCAGTTAGCTGCAAAATTAACTAGAATCTAAATGCTTCTTCCAACAAAACATCTTAATATAGGTCATGTGAGTTTCTGCTATGGCTGATGGCCTTAAAGCTATTTTTTAAAAATCTGTGATAGAATATTTGGGGATTATTTACAAATAGGAAAACAAAATGCCAAAAAAAATGAGCATTAGAATTTGATTAGTTTCTCAATACTGGCTGCCTGCTCAGTCTTCTTATTTGCTCTATAATTATTTAAGTTTCTACTACTTTCCCATTTTCCACAGCCTCTATGCATAATGAATATGCTCAACTTATGATCTGTCAAACTTACAGTCTTCTTATTCTCCTCACTTCTCTTATGTTGATGTAATAATATTTCATGATTTTACTCAAGGAAGAGACTTCTACCTACTTTGAAAATCCCAAATGTAGCCTTACTCTTCTCTCCACCTCCTGCAAATACTTCTGTCTACTATAGTCTAGACTGAATTTATCTTAGGCTTCAACTCTTCACCAGCATGTTGATGTTTTTCTGTCTTTTTAACTTTAAAAGTTTGCTACATACTACATTATCACTCAACTTCCCGGCTCATGTCTCTATTTGAAAAAAAATACTGTCTACTGTTGTGTTTACCTTACCACCTGTTCATTCTTGATGAGAGTTTTGTTACCACAGGTCCAAAGAAACTGCCTCATAATACTGGCAAGTACATGGGTACTTTACCATTTTTTGCTGCATCTAACTATGATTGATTGGAGAAAATCAACCACAAGTTGTGCTTGAACGTACTCTGGCTTCAATGACCAGCACTTTCTGTTTTCCTCCTTCCTCCTTAGCTCCTTCTTAGTATGTCTCATAGACACTTTCTCCTCTGTTCAACTTTTATATGTACCTCAGTCCCTGTTTGTTTCTTCCTCTCTTCCCTCTCTACAGGATGAACCCATCTCTTTCCATGGTTTAATGAACCAATTGATTCCATAAATATATATGTGATAACTCTGTTTTAACAAACTGCAAATCTACATCCATAGTCCTAATCTCTTTTCTAACCTCCAAACCAATATTTGTATCATTATTTGCTATATCTTAACAGCAGAAGAAGGGACCCCAGGCACATCAAATTAGTGAGTTCTTGATAAATATAGGCACAGAATAATCAATGATTGACTCCTGAAAGAATTAGTGAATTCCCCCTAAATCTATCCAAGAATTGTTGAATTGGGTGACTTTTGTGGATGAAGAATCAAAAGAGAACTCATCCCTCTGAAAGAAAGGAGAGCAAAGTATATATACAAATTTTTAGCTGTGATTAAATACTCAGCTGAACATTTAGGGTACATAAAACATGATGACAATTCCAAGGATAAAGTCCTTAATTTACTTACTTAACAGTATTTGTTGAATGCTTATTATATGCCTGACATTGTTTAGATGCTGAGGAATACATTATTGCACAAAGTTGACCAAATTTTGAGCATTATTTTCAACCTTTGCTTACTTATCTGTTAAAAAAAAGGATAACAATAGAGTTTTATGACTATAAAATGAGAACCAGTATGTATAATTCACTTAATACAGTCCTGACAATCAATCAGTTCCTTGATAAATGACATCTGTGATCACTATAAAAATTTCCCTACTTTATTTTAACAACTTTGACCTTAGACTACCAAATGTATCCTAACCACATCAAGTCCTTAAATGCTTCAGAATGGAGTAAATTTCATTACGCTTTTGGGGAAGCTGGTTGATTAAAACAAACTTGGTTGAAATGGAGGGAATATTACCATTTGGCTGTTTTTATAGTTAAGAATCTCATTCCTGGTATATCTATCTGAGAATTTTAAATGATAGTAATAATAATGGTTATAGTACCTTCTACCTACCATTCATATACAATGTAGCTTATCTTTTATTTAGATTATATCTAATAGATGATAGAATCAACAGGGAAATGGTACTCAATATTATTTTATAAAAGAGAAAATTATGGTTCAAAGAGCCTGATTAATGCATGAATGACACATTTAATATATATATGAAAAAGAGTTCAGTCTGCCTGGTCTGACTCAGAGCCAGAGTTTCTGCCACTGTATTGCCCCTATGATTCTCACACAACTTTACTTTGGTTTAAAGTAAAGTGCTCAATTCTGATGCACTTTATTGTTGATTATATTAAGCAGTGTGTATGCTAGGGAGCTATTAGCTATAGGGGCCACAGTTCAGACAAGTCAAGACCTACTGAAGTCTCTGACCTCTATTATTCTTTCCAAGCTGCCACCCTGTCCTGGATTCTTCGAATTGATTGAATGTTCTCTTGTGGTCTCCTTAATCTTGTGCCTTGGTGACTCTGATTAAATAGGCTATGGACCTTCAAGGAAAGAGGCCCATCATCTTTGCTCTTACAGCCGGTTCCAACCTTTTCAATGATAGAAAGCTCCATCCTTGAGAGAGTGATTCAGGACTACGTTAGTCTCTTCTGGGCAAGGGCTGTAATAATACTACAGCCCCTGCTCCAATTGGTGTTTGCAGATCCTGCTTCCTTGAAATTGTCCAGGACATGTTTCCTCAGGTGCCCAGATCTCTGAGACCTTGTTTTACCTGACCTTTGACTTCATTAGGCCTTGACCTACCTGAAACTTGGCATCTTGAACTTACTTCCTGGAGATTCTCCAATGGTACACACAGCTGAACACTTTTCACTTCTGTTCTATAAGTCACTGACCATATAGATAACAAATCAGATTTCAAATATCTCATTCAGAGTTCAAATTCTTTCACAGTTAAAATTTTTTTGTTATAGTCCCTTTCGTATTCTAACAAACTTTCTGCAAATGTTAGAGTTAAAATGTTGTTGTTGTTAGGTGCCGTTGATTCGGTATCCAACTCATAGTGACCCTCTGTACAACAGGGGAACACTATTGTCAGTGCTTCTCTGCCATTCATAGGGTTTTCAACAGCAGATTGATTTTTGGGAGGGGGTTGCCAGGTCCTTCTCCAAGCCTACAGCTTCTGGTGTTCCCAGGAGGTCTCCCATCCAGGTACTAACCAGGCCCGACTCTGCTTAGCTTCTGAGATCTGACGGGATCGGATGCCACAGGGCTACAGCTGCAGGCAGAGTTAAAATATATTTTTAAAAACTAGTGACTCAACAGCCTATATATTAAAAAACTGACACATTTATTTTTATAAAGTAAGATAAACATACAAGATATTTATTTTCAACATTTATGATAACACAAACAATAATAGCCACTTATATTTTCTTATAAGAACTCTCATAGACATTATCTATGAGACTCTAAATATATAGGGTTTTTATTTATTTACAAAGTTCTCCATTAGTAGTCCCTTTTATATACATTTAATAAATTATTTGAAAGTTTAATTAGAAAATATTTTACAAACATATTTTATAACACAGCATATATTGCAATATGTTGTTTTAAAACTCAGCAAGGTTGTGAGCTTGAGGACTGCCTGGACTACATAGTAAGTTCAAAGCCAGCTTGAGATATCTAGTAAAACCTTGTCTCAAAACACTAAGGGTTATAGACTCAGCTCACTGGTAGAGCATTTGCTTAGCATGCTCAAGTCCCTGGGTTTAATCTCCAGCACCACAATAAACAAACAAACAAACAAAGCAAAACTTTTCAGCTTCTTTAGAAGTTTTAGGTAGGAAGAATATAAGAAAGAGGATAAATGGTTACAAATGGTTTGATGAGAAATGATGGAAGATCAGGGTTTTTTTATTTTATTTATTTATTTATTTATTTTGGTACTGGGGTTGAACCTAGGGCCTTGTGCCTGCATGCTTTGTAAGTGCTGGACCACTGAGCTGCACCCCCAGCCCTATTTTAAAGTTTAATTAAATTAATTAATTAATTTGTTTGTTTGTTTGTTTGTTTTTTGAAACTAGCTAAATTATGTAGACTGCCTCTGGTCTCAAACTTGGGATCCTCCTGCCTCGGCTAGTTTTTTTTTTATTTTTTAAAAAGTCACAATTTAGTCCCAGTACCACAAAAATAAATAAATAAATAAATACATAAGTAAATAAATAAAATCACAACTTACTGTGTGTTTTCAAGATTTTTTATCACTTTGTTTTATAGTAGAAAAACAGAAAATAGTCTAAATGTCTGATACATGGGATATTTTATTTTAAAAGGAAATTTAATATAGATGATTTTTGTGTTCTTCTTTGTGTTTTCTGCATTTTCAAAATCTTCTTCAAAGAGCAGAAAAAACACATTGGGTACATATTAAAACACAATGTCCAGCAATGAATGTCTCTTTGCTTTATGATTTAAGGGGTTTTTCAGTTTAGGGGGCAAGGGTGAGAAAAAAGGCTTATAACTATGATCTTAGGTAGGAAGACAAAAGAAAAACAAAATCTATTTAGATCAAACAAATTAGGTGTGTGTATAAAAGGCATCTCCATTTGTTCAGCAGATGTGGATATAAAATTTCTGTGCATACATATTTCAACCACAGCTAGTTATCTGGAATTTACCTCACGTCAGCCAAGACTTAGAGGTAAAGTTTGAGATAGTCTCATTGGAATGTCAAAATAGGTAAATTTAGATGAGATTTAGAAGCAGAAAGATAAGAAAAGTACAGAAAGAGAGAACAGGATGAGTTATGAAAGGGTGGGGAAAAAAAATAACCAGATGGTGTGGAAGTTGGCAGAATTCATTTGTTTTAAATACAATGGATAGCCCGAAATTTCATTGGCTTTGGTGAGTTCCACATTGGCAGTGCAAGGTTTACTAGGGTTTATGGAAAGTTTACATTCCTATTGTTTCTAGGAACAAGTTTGGCATTAAATATCAACAGGACTATAAGCTTCAAACTATAGGTAAGCTCTAAGTTTTATAAGTAACATGACTCACCAAAAGAATGCATATTCCTTAGAAGCTTCAATCTTATAAAATAAAATAAAAACTCAGTAGGAAGAAAAATAAAGCAGAACATTTGTTAAAATCATTCACATTTATTTTTATAGAGGATCATTGGCTTTACTTCCTTTCAGGTTCTAAATCATCGCTAAACCCCTTGCTTCGGAGCAGCTATGCCATTGCAAGACATTTTCTACAGCATTCTGTTTGAACCAACTTTATAGGACTCAAATCTTAGCAACTCTGTGTCTTAAATGCCCAATACCTAGATAGCATAATGTGCATACATCTGTTCCATACACATGAAAGATATTAGCATATTTTTAGCACATGTTTTCATCTGGAAATTTGATAGGCTTTAAGAAGAATCTGGGTATATAGGATGAAAACAGAATGGATTGCAGAAGGGAGAAAAGGAGAGAGAGTTGAAGAGTAAGAAATAACTTTTTTATTTCTAGGAATTTTCAGAAGGAGAGTATAATATTATTTCCCTGCTGAGATCTTGTCATCTTTTCTTTTTACTTCATAAACTTTTCAGTCTATTCTAGTTGAATTTTCCTTTGAAGGCCACCCAGAAGCTCTGACCTGGCTGGCAATGGAGAGAACAGTTGATTTAAAGATTGTTGCAGAGAACTCTAAGACAACATGGTTTATGCCAAGCATCAGGGATTTAAGTCGTTTAAATGGTAGAGATTACCACACACAGGCCTGGAGTGTAAATGAGCTTTCAGACCTTCATTTGCCTTTCAGCTTACCTACTCTTCTTATATTAGTATTAATGAGATGCTGCTCCAACAGAGAGAAATATTTTTTAATGGCTCGGTATAAGATATATGTTCTTTGATTTATTTTCCTGAACATGACAATAAAGGTAGTATTGAGTAATGCTTCTGAGTGCAGCTTTGGGGACGAGATGCCTGGATTCAAATCTTGACTTGACCATTTCTTTGCTGTGCTTAGACAACCATTAGCTTCTGTATCCCTCTGCTTATTTGTAGAAAGGGGAATTCTAAGGATAGTACGTATTTCAGAAGTGTGTGATTCAAATGAGCTTGTTGTTCTTGTTGATGTTAGGTGCCGTCGAGTCGAGTCCGACTCATAGCGACCCTATGTACAGCAGATCAAAACACTTGCCGATTCTGTGCCAGGCAAACAATCTTATTTATGTTGAACCCCATTGTTGCAGACACTGTGTTAATCCATCTGGTGGAGGGTTTTCCTCTTTTCCGTTGACCTGCCACTCTTCCAAACATGATGTCCTTCTCCAGGGATTGTTCTCTCCTGACTACATGTCCGAAATATGTAAGACGCAGTTTGGCCATTTTTGCTTCCAAGGAGCACTCTGATTGTACCTCTTCTAGGACAGATCTGT